>PVJC01016615.1:0-33471 GCA_004026665.1 Murina feae | reverse complement strand
ATAAACAAGCTCTTAAAATCCAGTGACACTATAATAATGCAAGGAAACTGGAAAAATGAAATGAAAAGGTACAAGTGATGACTAAGCAGTGAGCATATATGATTTTGCTAAGCAGTGATGGAGAATAACTTCTCTGGAGTGTCAGTGAGCAGAAATAATAGTCTACAGCTTTGAACAGTGTTGTGCAGTTTGAAGTCTCAAACAGCGGGAGGCAGATTAAAGAGAAGGACCTGAATGAGGGGATTATTTTTTAAAGAAAATTGTAATTGTCCTCTCTAACTTGCTATTATTCTGAAGAAAGTTAGGCAGAAAGTTGTTCTATCTATTTCACTGGATATAATGAGTAATTGGAATCCAACCAACTACAACAATGATTTTCATAAAAATTTTGTGCAATAGACTAGTAAAAACTAAACCGACCCACTTTCAGTATATTAATTGTGTGGCCAATGCCTTCCAGTGCTCTGGATTAGCAAATTTTAATAAGGCCAAATGTGATGTTGTGCTGTAATATTCAACTAACTGATAGGGCCTTTTAAACAGAGTCTAGCTTAGTATTATTTAGCCCAGCAGCCAATATTCTACCAATGCTGTGCCAGAGAAGTTTCCACCAGATGTTATTCATCCTATTATATGCCACAGTGCCTCGATAAGCATAATGATACCATGCCTGTTACCAACATCAATAATTTAAATTGTGTAAATTAATATGTATTAGAGGTAATAGAAAAGGTATAATACAATCTATCGACAGATAATTCTAGTAAACTTTCTACTCTATGCTGCTCAAATTAAGTGAAGCAAGATTAAAAAGTATAACTAAGAAATGTGATATTTATTGCTTTGTTAACTTCTGCAGCATTATATATGTTAAATACTCAGAAACTAAAATTTTCAATGTATAAAATTAAGACAATATACATTATGATTACCTCAAAATATATCTACTTTAAAACTTACAAAGTTTCTGAGTTGCCCTGATCAAGGCATACCAATCTTGGGATTGCTATTTCTTCCCTATGATAAAATGAACACTGGGTTTTCATCATTTTTTTTTCTAATATAAATACAACTAGTAAATGTTGTTGTTTTTTTCCATCACATTATACAAAAATTATAATGCTGGCCAGAGATAAGTAATCAAATAATAATTTAATTATTTGATTTAATAATTTAAAAATTATAATGCTGGTTAGAGATAAGTAATCAAATTGACAATACAGTGAAATAGTTTTATTATAAGAGATTTTATTGTACAAAATAGTTAAGTTAGTAAAACACATCTTGTTAATGTCTCATAACCATCTTTACATGCCTGCTGTTAGCACCAAGCAGCAGGGGCTATCCATGCAGAATAAAAAAATATATATATATTTCCATTGAGGCTAATATGTTTGCATTCTTCATACAACAATTTTAAAAGTCCTCTTTTCACCCAATAACATGTATGCTGATTTTGAATAAAAAATATATACACTGGATGGTGACGTCAACAAAGCAGTGGAGTTAAGAGGTCCCATCCGTTATGCCCTCACAAAAATTAATAATTCAACAGATATCCACAAGTGAAGACAGCTTTGGGAGAGCTTAGCAGTCTGGTGAAGAAGCTGCAACAACACAGTCGGGGAGGAGGGACAGAAAATAAATGCACAGAAAGGGCAGGGAGAAGAGTTTTATTTGGCCTGCATCATCCCATCCCCCAGGCCAGCACAGCTCAATGCCCAGAGGAACTCCCCAACAACCTGATCTTCTCCTTTATGAGGAGTGAGCAACCAGCTTCCCAGGCATGAAGGACCCACTTTGGGTTCTCGTCACCCAGATTTCTGGGGAGATTCCCACAGCTGACAGACATGGAGAATGCTGGGAACAAAGAGGAAGGTGGGGGCTCACAATCACATAGCAGGGGCCTGCCCTACAGATGGCCCCGGCAGCTCTAACTGCTCAGGACCTCAATAGCCATCATGGCTGCCACAGACTCCCAAAGAATGAGACACACTGCATGTCCCAGGAGAAGGAGCTGCTGCTGTGCCATCTTGGGTCACCCTGTACTTCCTCCATTTCTACCAGCTTCTCTAGGGGTGTCTGTGCTCCAGACCCCAGCTCCACAGCTGCTTCACAGGTGCCCATGTTGCAGAAGCAGGTGCTAATGCCTCCGTGGGCGTACCTGTGCCTCAGACACTAGAGATTCTCCCACTTCGCACAAGCCTGTACCCTGGAACCTGGAGACACAGTCTCTCCCCATATGGCTATGTCTTGAACCCCAGCTACACCACCACTTTGCTGGTGTTGAATCCTTGGACATCACCACAGAGGCATGCCTGCATTCTGTGCCACTGATTCAGCAGGCGGTCCATGCTCAGACCTTGGAACCGCAGTCACTCAGTGCTGACCTGTGCTCTGCACCCCAGGTCCAAGGCTCGTGAGTGCCCTGCCTCACACTTTGGTCCAACTGCCACAGCGGTCCCATATGCTCACTGAACACCATAGCCCCCTGCAATAGTAAGTAGGCCTGCATACCAAGCCAAGAGGTATCCCCTTAGCCATGACTTTCCCCAATGTTAGATAAAGAGAACAAAAGGACCTCAGCAGCCTTCACCACTGGAGACCCCAATACCCCTCGCCTTGGACATCTGAATCTTTGGACACTTAGGATCCCCATAGGCTATGCCAATGCTACCTTCAGCTGAAGGGTCCACATGAAGACTATGCCACTGCACGCTCCCCAGGACTTGAGCCATTGTACCCGCCACACATGTAGTGAAGGTCTGTCCATCCACACATAGATGAAGGCCTTTCCCCACAGAAACCAGTCTGTAAAGTCTGGAAGAGGTAATGGCTGCCTCCAATACACAGACATTAATGCAAGACTACAAAACCACACAAAGCAACAACAGCAAAACAAATCACAAGGAAATATGGCATTAAAGAAACAGAATATAGTGCCCCTTAATGAAGCCATGCATTTAAGGTCAACAGGTACTTGACAAGAATACCATATAGCTCCTGAAAGGTTTAAAAAAATGAAACTTTTATGTTATTTTTGTAATATGTCATTTGTTTTGCCTCTTTAATTTTATTTTTAAAGATAGTAGTATATCAAAGTATAATTTTAAAAACTAGATTTACACACCAATTTTATAAGAATGTGATTGGATTTAAATAATACAGTCATGAAATATTTTAGTAACTAAAAGAGAATAGTAGAATAAAAATCTTCATGTAGCAGTTTATTGATTCTTCTAAATTTTTAGAAATAACATAATTCATGGACATACATTTATGTTGAATATTAAATTCAATGTTTATGAAATTGCAAAAGTAATAATTATGCTTTAATGGAACATTGGAATCAACATATAAAATAAGGCAATGACATATACAATGTTTTAATGTAAATGTACTTATTTAAAATTCCTCCCAGGAAATACAGTATTTAAATTGCTTGTAATATTCACAATGTTTTTCATGTGAAATTTTTAGTTTCTTTTTATTTTTTTAAACTGGGGGAAAACACTTGGTGGATTGAATATAAGAAGATTATTTTAATTATCCCATATTCATTATATACTACAAGAATGAATTAGAAAAAATATGATTTCTATAAAAGTCTCATTTTAAGTATTTCAGTTTGGTTAATATTAGCATGCTCCTAATAAAGACATAGAACCTAATCCTTTCTAATAAAAGAGTAATATGCAAATTAGGCATCACTCTGTCACAAAGATGGCTGTCCCCATGGCCACAAGATAGAGGAGCCCATACCACATTCTATCTAATTAAAGAGTAATATGCAAATTAGACATCACTCTGTCACAAAGATGGCTTCCCCCATGGCCACAAGATGGTGGTGCCCAGTCCGGCTCAGCCCTGCCACTGAAGTGGTCAGGTCTGTTAGCCAGGCAAGTAGTGGGGGAGTTAAGGGGCCCAAGGAGCAGAACAGGCGATCAGAGGGAGCTCGGGATCCCCTTCCCAGGTCAGAGGCCTTCACCAGAGGCCCCAGGCATGGGCAAGGGAGGAGCTGGTGATCAGAGGGGTGTGAGGGTTCCCTAGCCAGGCATAAGTCCTGGGCAGGGGCAAGGCTGGAGATTGCAGGGGTCTGGCCACTGGTGAATCTGGCAAAGCAGGGGTCTGGGGATCCCCTGCCCATGCCTGCAGCCTTGACCAGAGGCTGCCAGTGGGGCAAGGGCAGAGCTGGTGATGGCAGGGAGCAGGATCAAAGCCAGTGATCACAGAGGCCTGGGCTCTGTGAAGCTGGCAATTGGAGGGTCTTGGGGGTCCCCTGCCCAGGCCTGCAGCCTCAGCCAGAGGTTATAGGCCTGGGCAGGGGTAGAGCTGGGGTTGGAGGAGCAGGGATGGAGCTGGTGATCAGAGTAAACTACAGAGGAAACACCTTTTCTTACCCCTCATTAGCTAAGCTCCCTGTATACTGCTGGTAATATTCTTAGTAACTTGGGTAATAAGAATCCCTAAAGGCAATCTAGGGTTTTTCCACCACACTCCTGGAGAAAAAAATGAAGGTCCACTGCTGGAGGGCTAAGAAATGTCATATCCTGCCCTAGCCGGTTTGGCTCAGTGCATAATGCTCAGCCTGCTGACTGCAGGGTCTGGGTTCAATTCTGACCAAGGGCATGTACCTAGGTTGCAGGCTCCTCCCTGGCTGGGGCCCAGGTCAGGGCATATGCAGGAGACAACCAATCAAAGTGTTCCTCTCACCTTAATGTTTCTCTCTGTTTTTTCCTTCTCTTCCACATTCTCTAAAAATCAATGGAAACATATCCTCAGGTGAGGATAAAAATAAAAAAGAAAGAAATGTCATATCCTATGAAAGACACATCTTGAAAATGACTAAAGAAAGTTGTCATTTCTTCATGGTGAAGGGACTGGAGTCCATGTTGATGAAAACACCTTGGTTGCTGTGGTGACTGGCAGTGGCTGCAGTGATGAGGTAATGGGGTTGGTGGCTTCCCCTGATTTGCCTGGTTACCTCCCACAAAGGGAGGCCAGACTGCAGCTTAGGCCCACACCCCAAGGGGAGCAGAGAGCAGGTCTAAGCCATTAGTAGGACATCCCCTGAGGGCTCCCAATATATAAGAGGGGGCAGGCTGGGCTGAGGAACCTCCTCCACCAGTGCATGAATTTCATGCACCAGGCCCCTAGTAAATACCTAAAATACCTGGAAGCTCTTGTTTTCATAGATAACCGCCTCTCCACAAAAAAAATGTTCATTAAGTAAAACTCATTGATGAACTACATGAATTGTGATCCAATCTGTAGTTTGGAGACCCAGGACTTGTTGAATTAGTTCACCACTAAAGGGTAGGGAATGAGTAGAAACTAAGAAGTACATTTAAAATAGGGTGTATGCTTCTGAGACATTTGTGAATAGAGAATGTCTTTTACTTCCTAACAGAAAAAAGGAATTGGGGAGAGTAACCTGTATCCAGAGGGAAAAGTCAGCAAAATACACCAATAATAAAATTCAAGACATTCTCTTCTCTCTCTCTCTCTCTCTGAGAGAGAGAGAGAGAGAGAGAGAGAGAGAGAGAGAGAGAGAGAGTGTGTATCTGCTATAAAATGTGAAAGCAATGCTAGTCAGTAGGTATTGGAAGTGGGCACTGCAATGATGTGAATGTACCTTTGTGTCTGAGTTTTGGAAAGATTATTGGTCATGAAATATACCTTAGGAAGAGCTGAGGACATAGAATGCTATATGTATAGGTTTTGAGATGGGTAGTGTAATGATGCTCAATGAATCATGCAAAGGAAGTTGAGGGAACAAAAGAAATACAAGGGAAGTGTCTGGATATGAATCATGTGAAGATTGTGCTGTTTGTTTATGTGGAAATGCTTGACATTACTTTAAAATATGTCATAAATTAAAATTCAGGTCTCTAGTGATGATACCAGTATCATCTGACAAGTATCAGATCTTTTAGTTCTACAAAGAAATGTGTATGATTGGTCTCTGCAAATAACTGTGATTATTAAATTAAAATGCTATAATTGAAATACAGTGATTTTTTTGTCTGTGATTATTATTTCATCTTATTATTCAACTTAAGTCTTAAAGAGGCCAGAACTGTGGAGTGGGCAACAATACACGATTTCGAGTAAGACCTACTCTCAGCTGTGAGACCTACTGGCTGTGCTAGACTTCATTTTCTTTTGCCTCTATGACTTTATCTGGAAAACAGGTAGAGATGTTGTAGGAATTAAATACACATAGTTGTAAAGTGCAAAAAAGTGCTTGTTACTAAAGGTTCAAATAAATGTCTGATCTCATAAATATTGGTGAATGAAAGTGATTTTTGATGTGAAAGATAGAAAAGAATTTAGCAAAGTATGCAATAATTTAAGTTAAAAACTGGGGAAGGTTGCTATTTATGACAGTCTTCCAAGTATCAAAATAAGATTTAAGATTATTCATTTAAATATCATTTCACTTCTGTGTACAATTGTCATGTTTTTAAATATATAATTAGTAGCTCTAGGCAGAAGCAAATAAATAGTCTGGAAAATTTTAGCTTGCACAAAAATTGTCAGTGAATATTGCTTTATACCTCAATAACAATTTGTTTTATTTTTTATTTTAAATGTATTTATTTATTGAATTAAATTTACTGAAGCAACACTGGTTAATAAGACTATATAGATTTTGAGCTTTAAATAATCCAGAAAATTGAAAAGCTTTTCCCCACATTTCAAATCCAACTGAACAGTAGGACTGGAATATTAGGTGTATGATGCCTATTCCCATGCTTTTTTGCAATAATAGCAATAACAATGGTAATAATATTAGGCAACATTGAATGTGTATTACAGGCCAGGTACTATTCTGTGTCCTTCGTACTAGTATGTATTAACTCATTGGTTCATTCTCATAATAATCTAGCATACCATAAGGTCTTTATTGGTCCATATTTCATTCTGTTCTTATGCAAATATGTTTTCTTTATCATTACTTTATATTTTAATCCCATCTCTTTGAAGAGAAAAAAAGATATATATCAATTCATAAAAGGTGAATAACTAAAAATTACACAATGCTGAAATATTTATAAATTTTTACCAGAAAAATACTTGGAGTATTTATCCAATCTTTCAAATATTCACTCTTTTCAACCATTTCGTTGCACTAGAATATTGGGTTATCCTCTCCTGGTTTTAAAAGTACACATGCTTCAATGAAAGAGTTCTTAGTTCTTTTGAAGAATTAGAGTAAAAAATACTGATATAAAATGTGCCAATTATAAATTAAAATGTTATATGAAATATGAACTGGGCCTTTCTCAATGAGTTAGGCTTTGAATTAAAAACAAAACAAAAAACCCAAACCTAACTAAAACAAAACCCAGAACCCTCAAATTAAAAAAAAAAAAAAATCAATTACAGTCTTCTCAATTTAGGGAACACTTTTTTATTTCACTTAATTTTAATCTCTCCCACACATTACATTTCGATTAAAAATTTGTAGTTTCGTATGATATCATAGGAAAATACATAAGTCATTTTCAATAAGTCACGACAGATATGATATTAAAAAAGCCTATCACAGGTTTCTAGATAGTCTGTTATAAAATTAAATATTCATGGTGGTCTGCAAACAATAAATACAAGAGAAGACTTATAAGTATCCATGCATCTATTGCACCAAAGGAGCAGTCTGTCAGTTTCTGCAGGGTCTTGGCAACACTCTGCAAAGTCAGGATGGAATCAAATCAAAATTTTGTTCGTGTCTCAAAAATGATGGTGCCAGACACACACCAACAAGAAATAAAAAAGTTTGTTAGTCACAAAAGATGAGGCTCAGGGAAGAGCAGAGCGGGCCTTCCAGGTTGCTCTGTTTGAAAGAGTGGAGAAAGGAGACCAGCTTGGGATTGATTGTGTTGCAGGGGTTTGAACCTTACACCAGCACCCAGTCAGGCTCTGTCTCCTACAGTGTTCTCAGGTGGCTCAATGTGGAACAGCAGGGGGAGAGGGATGGTGAAGTTTGACAACTGACAGCACCCAAACATTAAAATCTGAAGTCAGGCACTATTACACTTGTTGCACAGGTATTTTTTCTCCAAGTACTGTCAGATTTGTTATTAACACAGGCAATCTATCAATCTCTTATATGTTTGCTTTAATAAAATAAGAACACTGTATAGATGGATCAAACCTGTCAGCATCCTTGTTTCAGACTACCAGTTGCCAGTTGTGATTTGTGTATTAATGGTATATCGAGGGTTATTGATGTCAGCAGATATTTTGATAAAGGGCATATCCTTGAAGAAATAAATTTAGTCTGTAAAATGAAGATTATGAAGATAAAGTAGAGGGTTTAAATGATGAAGAGTGACAAGTCAAACTTAGTAGATGAAGAGAAAATAAATTTCATCAATAAAGGTAGGAAGTAGAGCACTAGGGTTTAAAATGTAAATGCTAGTAAAACAGCAAAATAAATCAGAAACTTAAGTACAAATTTTGAGAAGTATATAGTGGAAATCATCATGGTTTCATGGAGAAGTTGGACATGTGAAAGATATATGGTTTTCTGGGGGCTGCTGGTAACACAAAATAGCTTAAGCATAAAACAAAATTGGGAAGAAAATAATCGAGTCACATAAACACTGATGTGACTCAGTTTCAGTTAACATGTTTTCAGTAACTAAGAAACTGACTCAAAGAAAGAGAGTGAAAACATAAGATTAAGGATACAGGAAGGAAGAAAAAAAAGGAGTGGTATCTTGGAGTCATTTATTGAAAAATTAGAAGAATTGGCATCTAGTATTAGAGGGCTTGGCCATTAACTAGCCCTTTGTGTTTTGTCTAGACACTTAACTCTTTGAAATATCAAATACCTTATTTGTAAAATTTGAGAGTAAGAATTAACTCTTGAGACTTTTCAGTCTATCTATCTGATTCTTGCTATGTATCTATAAAAAAAATGGGACTACTATTCAGCAATAAAAGATGAAATATTAACACATGATGCATCTCAAAACGTTATGCATCTCAAAACGTTATGCTAAAGGGAAGAAGATGAAGACAAAAGACATTGCATCACTCAATTAAAACAATAAGCTTGTAGATAGAAAAATAGATCAATGGTTTCTCAGGGCAAGATACAGGAACAGGAATTGACTGAAAATGGGCAACAGGGAAGGTGTAAGTGTGATGGAATATTCCATATATATTCCAAATACAGATTGTATTGTAGTGGTAATTACATAAATTTCTACACTAAAACCTAATGAACTCTACTCACAAATGGAAACATTCTGTCTTATGTATATTATACCTCAATTATCAGTAAATTGTTAAAAACAACCACCACAATAAAGTAAGTCATACTATTTAATAATAAGATAATATAATACATATTCTTATCATCATTTTAAATAATCATATTGATTCACTTTTGCAACACTCTTATAACATGTATTAATAAATATTTCTCAATATTATTAATTGAATGCTATATTTCCCTGAAGTAAATTATTATTATTTTTTCATTAAAATTCTAAATTCCTAATCTCTGTTTTTCATGATTGATTTTCTGAATTCCCTTTCCTTACAAGTATCAACTACTCATACTTAATTTTTAATAAAGTATTAACCTTATTCCTCTTATTGTTTGCTTTATTAAACTGTCTGTCAGACACATTATGCAAAAATATTTGAAACAGATTGTATTCTGTTCTGCTGTGTTTTCAACAGATGTGTAGTTAATTGGAATTTCTCAGAATTGGGCCAATTGTGCTGGCTTCCTATAAATAAGAAAGATCACAACCATGTGCCTTTTCTTTTGGAAGTCATAGCTTTTTTTTTAAGTTCTACATTGACTCTCTCTGAATTGCATGAATTTATTTAATTACTAATCTGTAAACGTTCTTTTGTAAAAGATAAAAAACTTATTGATTGGTGCCATTACCATTTAGGTGGGTGAGAAATGGACCAAATCTAGAGAAGCATGGAAGTGCCAAAAGGAGAGAGGCAACACTCAAGCTATATAATAACACAGAAAACACCATCAAGATTACAAACTTATTAGTTTTCAAATAACCACTGAAAAGGAGAAGAAAAAAGCAAATAACTGAGCTTGTTTTTTTGCAGGTTAAACTTGGGTATAGATGTAAAAAATATATTTATCACATTTGTAAATGGTATAATTTCCTCTCATATTTTTATAAAAATCAGATTTCCATATTATTTAATGATTCATAATAATAGTATATATGTACATATACATAATCTAATTATATTTATTATATTTACATGTAATATAAATAAAAATATAAGCTTATAATTTTAAAGATTATATTATATGTGTATTCCAGTTCAGACCTTTCCTTTGACTTGAGATATGTGTTTTCAATTGCTTCCTATTTATTACAGATAGTTATCACTCTTTTATTCAAAATCCTCCAATGGTTTTTCTTCTTACTCCAATTAAAAGCCCTAAAGCATGACAACAATCCACAAATTCTGTGCCATTAAGCTTCTGTTATCTTTTGAACTTTGTCCTGCTCTTCATATCATATACTATGGTCTTTCATATAAAGGGTATCCCCCAAAAACGTAATGTATACACACACTGAATAATTATGAAGGCAATGTTTACTAAAATATATTTCATTTTAAAAACTGAAATTTTGAAATTAAAGTATGTATACCTTTTTTGGGACACAGTATATATATATTAAACACACACATGAGCTTAGGTTTGTCTTGATTGAAAAAGGGATCCACATTTGGTACTCAACCCTGCCTTCATACTCTTTGCAATGTGACTGTAGCTCCTCTCTCTGAGAAGAATCACTATTTCTCCACACTTTGCATCTGGACGGGCCCTGTGATTTCCTTTACCTTAAAATGCATCTGAAGTGGCGGTGTGGAACTTTGAGGCTATGCCTCAGTGCATTGCACACTTCTGTTATCGCTCATGGTACCTGTCTCCCTACTGAGAAGAAAGTAATCTAGTCTGAAGGAAAATGAAAGATCATTTGGAGAGGAGCCAATTTGTTTCAGCCGAGGACCTTCTAGGCCAGCCTACCACCAGCCAAGTCTCAAATGGATGAAAAATAAATAAACAAAACACCCAAACAAATTTAGCAGAATTGATCCATAGCCAAATGCAAACATATGGGTGAGTTCAGCTCTGATTGGAAAAGCTACTAGATGACCCATAGACTCATGAGCAATATGAATGCTTATTGTCATAAGTTCATAGCAAGTTTTTGTTCTGTTTGTTATTGTTATTACTGCAATTCCTCAGTGTATAGAGACTTTCTGATTTGTTTTGTGTGCTCATAAATCATTAAATATATTTTGGATCCTTTTTAAATTTAATTACAATAATGTTTCAGTAGGCTATGTGGCTTCTATATGGTTGCTGGTATCCATACTGGAGTCTCTTCTTTTGGAATATACTTTGAATATGCACACTTTTCTTATTGTTAGGGAAAAGAATGTTTAGTATAAATTATAGAAGCTTTAATGCACATCGCAATGGATAGAAATAACATTTCACAGGGTAAATAATTTTTGTGAGAATATAAGATGCTGAATCTCCATGGGTTACTGAAATTAGTGCAGATTGATGTAGATATTCTGGAGAACAGAATGTTGGTAATAAGTAAAATTAAGTAAGTTTTATACTTAGCAATTCTTACCCTAGGTAAATAATCAAAATAAATTTTACACCACTAACTAGAGGAATATTTACTAGAATATTCACCATTGCCCTTTTTGTTGGATGTATGGTTGTAGAGGCAATAGAGATATCCATCGGTGGTAGAATAAATAAGCAGTAGCATTTGCTATCTAGTATACATTCATTAATAATATGGCAGCATCAACACACAGGGTGAACAGTTGGGAACATGAGTAGAGTTTAATATATTTAATATACTTTTATACAATAATACACACACATATTAGTGTGTTTCCCATGCTATACAAAAACAGTGTTTCTATGAAAACTTTCACAAGTCAAAATGGTATAAAGCAAAGAAGCAATTACTATTAATGTATGTAGGAAAACTGGAGTGTTCCCAGGCCAAAAATAATAGCCTACCCATCATACCAAGTCACATAAAATCTAAAATGAGATTAACATATAGTCAAAGCAGGAATGCACAAAATAAACAGAGACAAAGCGCATAAGCTCACACACAGTTCAGAGCTGTGGCTGCTTGATGCTGAGATGTTGAGTGCAGTTCTTGGGGGAGGAGCTTGGTGGTGCCACTCTGGCTACATGAGCTGCTTTCCACTTCCGTAAAGGCTCTCTGCAAAACAGATGCCGAATGCTATTTTCACTTTGTGCCTTTTTTTCATAATGGTGAAAAGTCCCCTTTGCATTTCTTTCAGTTTTGTAAAACAGATACAAATGTAGGTCTTTTGTAAAAACAAAATGGCCTGGTGTGTGACCTTTTGGAAAGTGGGGCAAGCCTGTATATTTATTTACATATATTTCCAAGACCTATCTGCTGAGGGAGCCTGGGAGGAGCAGTGATACAAGTTATCTTCTTTATGGTAACAGAGTCTTAAGAGCTATAGAGAAGAAGTATTAATATCAATAAATAATAACCTAATCAATATATTGTTCACACACAGGAATAAGAAGAAAATGCATTTTTCGTACACAAATTCTAGAGATATATCAGTGAGAGTCTCCCTTGTGCTTTCTATTTCAGTGATAATCATGGCCATCTTCTCATCATTATGGCTAATAATGTTCAAATGCCACACACAAGTCATTTGCTAAGTTTTGTGATGTACCATTGTGTTTAAACTTCGGAACCTTCAATTCTTATTATCTCTGTATCACAGAAGAGTAAAATGAGGCTCAGATAGTTTAGCAACTAACACCAAATCATGAGTCATTTAATTCTTTACATCTGCTTGTATTTAAAAACTATTGCAGACCTATTAAGGATACATAAAAAATCAAATTCTCAAGAACTTGTTGTTGGGCGGTACCAAGAAGGCCATGGGAGGCCTAAACCCCAACCATGCCCTCTTCACAGAACAAGAAGAAATTAAAGAGTGCTACAAAGATTTTGCTAAGCACAGTATATTTGTTAAAGTGATAGTACCCACTTAAGAAGTGAAAGCAGATAACCTGGGAGAATGAGATGTGTCAGTGGAGTCTGGGTGAGGTGGGTTGGTTTTTACTAACCACACTAGGGGCCCGGTGCACAAAAATTTGTGCACTCGGGAGGTCCCTCAGCCCGGCCTGTGCCCTCTCACAGTCTGGGACCCCTCTGGGGATGTCCTCCTGCTGGCGTGCCTGGCCAGCCTGGGTGAGGGGCTGATGGCTATTTGCAGGCTGGCCAAGCCCCCCAGTGTGGACCCTCACCCCATTGGGGTGTGGCCAGACTAGGTGAGGAGCTGAGGGCCATTTTCAGGCTGCCAACAGTCCCTTCAGGTTTTGGGTCCCTACTGGGGTACCTGGGCAGCCTGGGTGAGGGGCTGATGGTTGTTTGCAGGCTGGCCACAGTCTCTTCAGGGTTCAGGTCCCTACTAGGGTACTTGGCCAGCCTGGGTGAGGGGCTGATGGCTGTCTGCAGGCTAGCCAAGCCTCCCAGTGGGGTCTCTCACCCCACTGGGGTGTGGCCAGCCTGGGTAACAGGCTCAGGGGCGTTTTCAGGCTTTCAGGCTGCCCACAGCTCCCATTGACCCAATGTCCCAGCAAGGCTGGCTGGAAGCAGGTTTCTGGGGTTTATTTATCTTCTATAATTGATACACTGTTCCTTTAAGCTGAGAGCTAGGCAGGTAACGAAGCCTCCTGTTGGCTTCAGCTCCGTGGCTTCTATAATTGAAAGAATGTTGTCTTAGTAGACTCTAGGCAGGACTGCTGTTTGCTTCACCTCTGAAGCTTCTATAATTGAGACAATGTTGCAAATATGTTGTTGCCTGGAGCTGGGAGAAACCCAGCGGCCAGCAAACAGTTTTACTCCTGCTGCAACAGAAGCTGCCTGTTTACTCAGCTCCATGATTGACGGCCTCCATCTTGGCTGGGTTAATTTGCATACAGCCGCTCTTATTGGCTGGTGGGCGTGGCTTAGGCATCCCAAAGAAACGGTCAATTTCAATATTACGCTTTTATTAGATAAGATGGGCAAGGTCCTCTGTTTCTGAAGCTGGTGGTGTGAGTGCCGAAGTGGTTTGCCTATGTCTCTCCTCTCCAGATAGCTACTATTTTATGGACATTTTTATAGGAAATTTGGGATGGGATAGCAAGGGAATAGGTGATTAGTGAAGGTCATGTCTGTGATGTTCCAGCCAAGATTGAGAAGGGGAGAGGGAGAGCTTGAGGCCTTTGTTCTCCATTCCTATTTTTCTGCCTCATAATGACAAATGGTTAAGATCTGTAATCAGTTATATTATGATATCTGAATAGTGCTTAATAGTATGATTTTGAAACAGCCACCTTCAGTGTGATTCTGAGAGACAAAGCACTCAAAACAGTCATGTTGTTTCTTATAATAATTTTTAATATTTTCTCAAAATTATTTCTGTTTGGTATACACCAAGCTCTCTAGCAAGTGTGACATGATCACTATCTTATTATAAAATTCATGAAGCTTTCAGTTATTTATGGAGTTCTGGAATGGTCAGAATGGCATTTCAAGTGTTTGTGATATTCCTCATAGTACCTATTTATCCACACATGAAAGTTTGTGACAGTTGAATGAAAGATGGAATTTTCTTCTTTTCCTTTTCAAAGCACCATAATTATAAGATTACAATAGCCCTATATACAAAAGTGATGCATGGTGTCTCAGAATGCAAATGGAAAACATAGATCAGTGCCATTCTACCCTTCAGACAAGTAAAAAATGGCTTCAATCCCAGGATCAGACACAGAGCAAGAGACGAAGTCAGGTAAATTTTCCATCAGGCCATTTTATATTTATACAAATAGTGTTTCATATTTCAGGTACTTCAACATATTCCTCCTGATCTAGATACACATTCCCTTTCAGACCTCCTTGTCATATGGTGATAAAGAGAAAATTATATGTTTCTTAACTTGTTCATGAATGGCTCAATTCTTGATTTTACTCCTAAAAACTGGTAGGTTAAGCAACCATTCTGCAGCTCAGAATATGTACTACCTTTAAAATCTGAATAAACAGGTATGAGCTAGTTCCAAGGAAAAGCAAAACTAAGGAAATGCCACTCATTCTTCCCACTGTCATTAACCTCAAAAGACTATTATAAATTCACTTCGGTCACTTATCTATTCCTTAGACAACAACCGCAGTTATTCAATATGCACTGATGCTGGTTCTGGTTCAGCTTATCTTTGAGCTGTGTGTCCAATTTGTATTTTTATGATAAAATCCCTTAAATTCATAATGGAACAATTCATTTGACATGGTATCATTTAAATTATAGAATTTGTATCATAAATTACTATGGGTTTAACTACAGTGTTCTTAAGGTAACATCACTCAGAAGTATCTCATTCAAAAATCTCACTGTGAGTGATCGGTCAAACTTTATCATGTTGATAATAGATGCATGTTTCAAAACCACTTAACGGATGAAATCTATCACTACAGTTAAAACTAGGAGCGTTTTTTAAAAGATAAATTTCTTTGTATATTTCTCTGCATCCTTCTCTTTCACCATTTAAGAAAAAAAGCAAAAGGAGACATAAAAGCTAACAGTTTAGCACTTTGCATATCAGAGTAACGCCAAATCGGCACCCTCAACAAGAATAAATTCAAGGTCATCCCACTTAGGTCTGGGAATATTGTTCGATCTTCTGTAATAGTAGTGGCTGCTCCTCAACTTCTCCATGGAAGTACTATGACTAAAAGGAGCAGGAGGGGCAGGGAAGATGTTTGCATGAAATCCTTATTTTAATTTGGACCATGCACTTTGGTGTGTTATGATGGGGAGTGATTACACACCTTATGTGAAACCAGTTTTGCAGAACAATCACGATGCTTTTATTTATATTATTTCAAAGAGTGTAGATTCAGGTTAATAGAGAGGGGGGGTCAGTAGTAATCTAAGCTATTTTTGCCTATTCTTACCAGGAGCCGAAAAATAGAATAAATACCAAGAGAAAGTATTCTTAAACAATAGGATGGTCCTGGTCAGTTGGATAAATAACCTGCATCAAGGAGTGAGCACTTCCCCTGCTGGTGCAAACCTACGTTAATATTGCAGGAATTAAGTAGCTAATCAGAATGAATCCAAAGAGAATGTGTCAAAATTCAACCTCAGAAATATATAAATTACCCTTCAAAGGGTGATGTATAAAATAAACCCTCTCCACAAGCCAGTCCAGCTGCTGGGCAGTTACTTCGCATTCTAAAGCCCTCGTTATCTTTTAGAAGCTTCCCCATTTGTGGCATTTTTTTGTACTCAGTGAATTGATTTTTTTTTTTTGCCTGTCTTTTCACAACGGATTGATCTTTTCAAAGGCTTAGACTGCCTCATTCATTTTTATATTGCAGCATGCGGCAAATTTTAGGGCCTCCAGATATACTTTTCATTGAATGAGAGAATAAAGTACAAAATAAAGTAGGAAACGGAAAAATAATAATAGACTCTACCAGTACTGCAAAAAGGTAACATTTTAGTAGTTAATTATTAATATAAATCCATCTTTCTTTTATTATTTATTATAATAAATCCTAATTATGAAAATTTAGAAATTTCAAACAAATAGAAAAAGAAACTTTAAAACTTCTGTTTTCTTTTCACATATAAATATTAAATTTCAGATAATACTTAAAAAAATATGTTATACTCCATATTGCTATCTACTAGTAAATCCATTCATCTATATAAAAATCAAGCAAACCTCAGATTTCTTTGGATAATACAGTGGACTTGTGAGGAAACAAACCAGAATATAAAAAATATATATGCATATTAAAGAACCGATATCACCACTTGGAATTTTTGGTTAGACGTAATTAAATGTTAAAAAGGAAATATTACTCCTACCCTTGAATGTTTTTCTGATGGTTGGCCTGCCAGTGAAGTTCTCACTTGGTTCCTGCAGGCCTCAGGCGCACATCTGCTGTCTTCTTTCTCCCTAGACAGGAATCCTGCTGCTCCCACCTGGCTTCCTGTTTTGCTTAAGCCTACAGCAGATTAGAATGCTGTCAGCTTTTCCCTTTCTTGCCGATTTGTAAAGATAACACACAGACACTTTTAGTTAAAACTAGTTTACTATTAATTCCCAAGAGGAGATAAACTAGCTTAAAGTATAAAATGTACAGAAGGACATTTCAAAAGTCCCTAATTTATAACACAACCTGCTTCTTTCTGTAGCTTCTAGCCCCTCCCTCCCTTTTATGGACAGTATCCTGAAAGTTTAAAAGATTTCCTGAGAGTACTCTGTAAAAATAGGTTAGAATTTCTTTCTCCCTCTTCAGGAGCAAGCAGGATTAGAAAGATATCGCCTCTTTCCAAGATTGCTGTGTCTTTGTTATTCAAGCAAACACTAACCTAGACACTATTAGAAAGTGACTGTGCAGATGGAATTAAGTTTATTAGTCAGCTGACAATGAAATAGGGAGATTATTTCAAATAATGTGGGTGGATTTACTGTAATCAGAAGTGCCTATGAAAAGCAGGGCAGCAGGTCCGAAGAGTCAGTTTGAAGTGGTCTGGAGATGATTTAGAAGGGATGCTACAGTTGGTGAAGGTAGACACATGAAAAACATGAGAAGAAAAGCAGCCAGTCTTTCGTGGCGAGCCTCAGCTGAAAATGGAAACCTCACCTGTAACTGCAAGGTCAACGGCAATCTGGTCCACAACCTGAAACCGCTCAGGAAGAGATTGTCTCCATCATCTTCCGGTAAAAGCACAGCCCGCTGCTTCCCTGATTCCAGCTTTGTGAAACCCAGAACAAAAAACCAGTTTGCCAACCTGTGCATCTGACTTACAGAATTCTTAGATAAGATACTTTTTATTTAAAGGCACTAAGTTAGGGGTCATTTCTTAGGGTGGCAGTGTAAATTCAATGCAGGTATCAAATTTCTACAGTTACTCTCTATAAACTACTTGAGCCCCTAAGCCGTGTCTTCTACACTTAATATTTGTAGATGTAAATATAATTGTGCATTCATTCAGCAAGATAGGAGATTGCAGGCAGATGAAACAGAATAGTTTGAAGACAATAGATGCACATTTAAAAAAATACTCATTTTTAATTTAATTTTTAAAAAGAAGTGACACTTCAGACTAAAATTACTAGAAACCTCCAGTAAAGGCTGAAAAGAAACCAAAGAATAAGAAAAGCAATGGGAAATTTGTTGCTAAACAACAATTAGTTCAGTACAACATGACTTTTGCGTGTGTGTGTGTGCAAACACTTAAAAGAGAAATCCCAAAATACAAAAGGCCTTCACTCCTTTAGCCAGCAAATTGAGCATATGCTTGTCACATACTGTGCCAGTCACGAGAAATTTAATAGTAAACAAAAAATAGCTATTATGTCTGTGTGGTGAAGCATTTAGTCCTGCGGGGAAGCTGAAGTTTAATCATACCATCACTGTGGTGAGTATTATTATAGCCTATGGAGTCTAAGCTAGGCCTTGCTAACCAATTATAGGAACTTAGCTTTCATCCTGTAAACGCCAGGATGCTATCACATAATTTAATTTTATACCTTAAGATTTTCTGTTGGGAAGAGACGTGAAGTGATCAGATCATGAGACTTTAGAGAGAGCTCTTGGATGGCTGTCAGCTTACGTGATTGGGGAAGGTAAAGCTGATGGCAGAAAGGCTGAAAAATATATAGGAAATGATGGAGAGATGAGACAGAAATTAAAAATAAAACTCAAGAATTAAAATACGTGTGGATTCAGCAAATATTTAATTAAAAATAACAACTGATTTAGAAAATTATTAGATGTAGGGCAAACAGAAGAATATAGAATGATTAATACGCATGTAATTGAGCAAACTGCTTGCATCAACTGAGCTATATGAAAGGAGAATCCACAAGAATATTAAAATTAAACATCATTTTTTTTCTAATTCCAATGTGTTATGCAAATAGTTGTATTTAATAGTCAGTTGTGGTAAGCCAAATGATGATTCTTCAAAAATATCTATAATTTATATCATGAAAGAACTATAATTTATATCATGAAAGCGAATTTGCAGATGGGATTATGTTAAAGATCTTAAGATGAGTGTGTTATTTCATGTTATCTGGGTATCCCTGATGTCGCCACATCAGGGATAAGAGTGAGACAGGAGATCACAGAAATAGGAAGAGGTGTGACAATAGAATCAAAGGTTAGTGTGAAGCAAGGAAGGAGCCATGAACCAGGGAATACAGAAATCTTCTAAAAATTGTTTCAGAAGGAGTCAGCTTTACCACCCACTCGATTTTAACCCAGTGAGAATGATTGTGGCTTGTTGACCTCTAGAAATATAAGGTAACACATTTTGAGTTAATATGTCTGTGGTCATTTGCTATAGCAAAAATAGGAAACTAATTCAGCAGATGAATATATAGGTGTGAACCTCAGCACATGTCCTGGCAACTGGGAAATACAGGTAATTCACATCTCAATCCCCTTGTCCCTTTACAAAAAACAAACAAACAAACAAAAAAAAAAATCTCTATTACAAATGGACTAATAGTTTTAAATACAAATTTAAGTGTCATAAAAACCATGTGATTTATAAGAAATAAGTCTTCTTTCAAGTCTCTCCTTTCCTACTGTACCTTTGGCAAAAACAAAAACAAAACAGCAGTTACTTGAAACAGGTAGTTTAGAAAATTCTTCCATAAAACCTAAGTTCATTAATGTGATTGTGCTAGTGACAATCAGCAATCAGAACAGAAAACATAGGGCATGAAGACAGCAAAGAGGAAAGATTGTGGGATCCAACAGAGAGGAAAGGTGTCTGCAGATGTTGAAAGCACTCACATTATTCCCTGAAGCATCTTGAGAATTAAACAATTGTCCTCAGGGGAAGACTCTGGCATCCCTAGGAAGGCTGAAATTCAGTGCTAGGATTGCGAGGCCTGGCAGGCTGCAAACCACCCTGTCACGGAACGGATTTCAAGGATCCATATAGGCTGGGACAGTAAAGGTGGCATTTATAATGGACTAGGAATTTAAGACTCTTCTCTATCTGAAAAAAAAAAAAATTTAGACTTCCTGAGCTTTGAGGGAGAGTATGTGAACCACAGGAATGGCCAAGATGTATTTCCCCACTAATTAGACTTGGAGCTTGAATCTGCATGTATGATTATTTGCAAAATACTGAAAATATAATCCTTGCATGTTTTTTTCTTATAAAATAAGATTATTCACATATAGGATCAATCATGTATGATTGATAGTTATAAGATCATGCATAATTCCATTGAGTTTATATACACACTAGAAATAAAATACTTTATTTAAACAATTGCTCAAAAATTCTACAAATATTTACACTTAAAAATATATACAATAAAACATTCAAGATAAGTAGAAATGAGTTTTATAAATGACATATTTTTAAGAGAAATATAAATTTTATTAAAACACATTAAATCAATGTGGATATAATATTAATGGAAAATTAAAACTCAATATCTTAAAAAGATATCTATTCTCTCCAGATTGATCTGCTAACCAAAAAAAAAAAAAAAGTGAATAAAAAAAATCCACAATTGGTGATTATAAACTTGATACATACAGGAAAGTACAAGAGTCAAGTAGCTCCAAAATCTATTTCTGTAATGAACCAACATGAAGAAACTTTCCTTACTGTATAAGATTAACTGTAAAGCTAGCAAAATACCTTTTGAAATAGGAAACAATAATTGATATAATGGAATAGGTAGAAAGCAAATATCAGATCCATAAATGTAATAAATACTTTGTTTTATAACAGTGGTGACTGGCATACTAATAGAGAATGATAATTCAATCAACAAATGACTATAGGATGACTGATTTATTAATATAGAAAAAGAAATCAATCTCCACATCACATCACACACATGTAAACACAAAATAATAAAAGATTAATTACTTAACTTCAAAGACAACATTAAATATTTTTATTTAAGAGAATGTTCTCATGTCATTAGAATAGGGAAGCATTTATTAAATAGAACACAGAAGTAAAACCATAAAGAAAAGATTGCCCTAACCAGTTTGGTTCAGTGGCTAGAGCATCAGCCTGGGGTCTGAAGGGTCCTGAGTTCAATTTTGGTCAAGGACATGTACCTTGGTTGCAGGCTATATCCCTAGCCATGATATGGGCGTGTGTGGCAGGCAAGCAGTCCATGTGCCTCACTTCTATGTTTCTTTCTTTCTGTTTCTTCCCCTCCTTTTCATTTTGTCTAAAAATCAACAGGAAAAAATTCTCAGATGAGGATTTAAAAAAGAAAAGATTAACAAATTTAGTTATATTAATATGAAAAACTTGTTTTTCTATGCAATCCTAATAAAAAAATCATTGTTATTTAATGGATATTGACGATTTGATTCTAAAGTTTATATGGAGAGGGAACAGATCCAGAATAGCCAACACAATATTGAAGGAGAAGAACAAAACCATTTCCCCTAAGAACAGGAACAAGACAGGGATGTCTGTTTTCACAACTCTTATTCAACATAACACTGGAAGTCCTAATTTGGCAATAAATTTCAAGATATGTGAATTTTAAGTCACAGTATTTTGTCTTCCACTTTCAAGGCTTACTTGGAAGTTTTTACTAGTACATGCCATTTTTGACAAACTACAATAGTCATATCAGTAAAAATGTAAATAGAGTAAGATAACTACAGGCATGACATGGAAATAAAAAATACCTGCCTTTCAGAAATGACTGACATATATTTAAAAGTGATGGATGTTATCCCTCCATTGTAGTAAAACATTTTTTCTTATAGTTTTATGATGTTACTCAATCATCAAATCAATTATGTTTAGTCTGGTAAAGACAATTATTAAATAGGTGTCCAAACTGTAATGCTATACTTATAAATGGTCACAATAAATGACTGTCAATTTAACAGGGATGTAATAAATGCATTTTGTAAGGAAGGAAACACAGAGATGATTAAACAATTCAAAAACAGAATCTTTATACCTGTCAGAAGAGAAAATAAATAATTTTATAAAATATAAAGGTAGAGAGAAAATTTGAATAGATTTTCAGCTTATAAAATTTCATGTGCCTTACGTGACACAAACATCATGGATGAATAGATATTTTCATAGCTGTGCTCTGAGGTTGCCTAGCATAGCCAAGGTATACTCTTGAGACCAGCGAGTGAGAAGACACTGGGGCACGGGAAATGGGGCCACTATCTCTTTCAACCACAGCAGTTCTTTTTTCAAGTTGTATTTTAATCACTGGGATTTTTTTATTTTATTTGAGTGGCTGTGATTCTAATACGTAGGTTAAATTTTTTGTAAAAAATTAAAATAAAAAAGGAACTTTGGTCTGTCATATTTCTGTTTCATGCATTTTTATAAGGGTTCTTACCGTTCCAAGAGTCAGAGAAACTCAATCAAACTTGGCTGAAGAGAAAAGAAAGTTCATTATCGCAATTTCAACTGCACAGACATTTGACAGGCTTCACGTGCAGCGTCTTCCAGGGCCTCAAAGGCAGCATCAGGACGCAGCGCAAGACCCTGCTAAGCTCTCCTCTACCCTTTGGACAGCATGCATCTTGGACAGGCTTCTCCGCAATGACTTCAGGACAGCTGGTTCTAGCTGACGTCTCCTGAGCTTCTCATTCAACGGAGAAGAGACACCTCAGAGGTCTCAGAACTCTAAGCAGTTTAACAGTCATCTGTGGCCTGACTTCCACTGCCAGGATTCAGACTGATGTTCCTATGAGTCCCTAATTTAGAGGCAATATGACTATGCTGGCAGCCCGCGTTAAGTCAGGGCCTGCTCAAAAGTTGTGTCCTGTCAGGAATAGTCACACAATTAGTAGTACCCATTGCAAAATGAAATTGTAGGATCCCTTGTTCAAAAACTATGAAGGATTTCAAGACAGTGACAGCAGAGCTATTCTAAACATGGGGCCTTGTGCTACTCAGGCCATGGAACCTAAAACCATATTTGCTTTTTATTTAAAAATTTTTTTGTTAATGCTCACCTGAAGATTTTTCCCCATTTTTTTTTCTTCAAAGTGAGAGAGCAGGAGGGAGGGAGGGAGGGAGGAAGGGAGAGAGAGAGAGAGAGAGAGAGAGAGAGAGAGAGAGAGAGAGAGAAACACATCAATTAGTTGCACACCCCAATCTGGCCTGGGGATTGAACCTGCAACCCTTTGGTGTGAGATCAGATGCTCTCACCACTAAGATACACTGGCCAGGACAAAACCCCATATTTTAAAAACACTCTAATCAATAATAATACAAAATATTCTTTATTTTTATAAATTTTATGCTTTCTATTTTACCTCTGCATCTTAACTTTTATATTTTCTTTTGTATTTCTCCTTCGTCTTCACTCAGATATATTAATACCTCCAATCTTCAAGTACCAAAACGTTCTCGCCTTAGTACAGGTTTTCCTGCTTGCCTCCCCTCTGACTTCACTTCATCCTTTCCAATCCTTAATTATAGTTATCTCCTCTGTTGTCCCAAATTGCTTCACACGTGCCTCTTTTTAGTCACCTATAAAATTATTTCCCAGTGACAGTTCCAGTTTTAATTATCTCTGACTCTCACTGCAATGTACGTGGTATGGAGCTCAGTGCCATGCACCAAGCAGGGTCTGATAAATATTTGATGAGTAAAGGAATATCATTATTTTCTTTCCAACTGTTATGCTATTTGAATTCCCGGCTCTGACTGAATTCCCCATTTAATTAGATAATGTATATCAGAGTTCCAGCATAATTCCTTGTACTAGTTAGTTCTCAAAACAAAATATAATTTCATTTGAATTTGTATGATTAAATAATTTATTCAAACACATACATTTTATATCTCAGAGAAATTTGTGTTGCTTCATCTCCAACTCTGCCGTAAGTACAGACAGTATACTAGACACATAACATTTTATCTTAAATAAAGTGTTGCTATAAACAATTATATTTTGTCATTTTAAAACTGAGAATTCTTTATCCGCAAATAATACTGTTTGTGCATGTGTGTTTGTTACTTTCCCTTTGTTATCTTAATCACATTCCAAAAACCATTATGCAGGGTGAGGCAAAGTAGATTTATAGATTTTCATATAGCAAATAAGACAATAATACAAGAATAAACTGTTCTGCATACTCACAACTGTAAACCTACTTTGCCCACCCCGTATTTAAATTTAGGAAAGCATTATATAAACATGATAAAGACTGGCTTTCTGGATGTCTTTATAATAATTATGTTTCATTTACCAGATTGTCATAACTAATTAATCGCTTACATATCTTAAATTTAATACTAAATTAATGACACCCATGTTCTTAAGCAAAATGATAGTTACACATTATTTCTGGTTAAAGACCTTACTGGAGTACAATCCTGTTTGTAAGTGTCAGTTTAGTGGGAGAGCTATTAACACTAGGCAGTGAACATTTAAAGAAATGCTGTTATTGAAACAAATAATATTAGGCAGATAATTTAATTATTAGTTAGATTGCTTTTTAATCTGGCTCAACAACCTTCTGCCTCAGCACATATCATAGTTTAAATTCTTATGGTAGACTTTAATTAAAATGACCAAAAAAAAAAAAACACAACTAAATATATTTCCCAACCATTAAATCTAACTACATAAAAATTTCCCCAGATATTATTTTATAATTTCAATAATTTTGTATGTCTCTCCATGTAAAAAAATATCTTACTACTCAATTTTTTTCTTTTAATAACCCAATCTATAATAATTTCAGGATAATATAATAACTACTTTGTACTAAATGATATTTTCTTATACATTCATCTAGATAGATACATTACTTATAAATTTTAATCTACTCACAGTTAGAAGAATGAATGAATGTATATATATATATAGTTGTTGTTAACCTTTACCCAAGGACATTTTTTTTTTTATTGAGTTTTAGAGAGAGTGGAAAGGAGAAGGAAGAGAGATAAAAAAAATATCGATATGAGAGAGAAACATGGACTGGCGGCCTCACACACATGCTGTGAATATGGCAGGGGACTGATCCTGCAAAACAGTTACATGCCCCTGACAGGGAATCAAACCATGGACTCTTAGGCGAGCAGCCAATGCTCTAAACACTTAGCAACACAGTCCACGTTATGAATGATATTTTTACATAGATCTATAAATAGATACATAGAGGGGTTTGAAGAGCGTGTTTCTACAATATTTACATTTGTGAGATTCTATAATCATGATGCCACTGAAAGTATTTATATTCTTTAGGTTTAAATGCAGACAGGTTAATTTTACTTAAATGTGGGGACTGTAAGTTATTCAATAATGTGACAGTGAACTTGATGAAAAGTTTAAAATGATTTAGGTTTTCTCAAGGCTACACATACTTTATATTGTGTAGGAAAAAGTTATTTGACTGTATTACAGAGTGACCCATATGTTTATATTTTAGAACAAGAAATGTAGAAAATCAACTTGAAGAAACTAACAAAATGTAAATGGATGAAAAGAGGATTTGGCAATCCAAATTATCCAGCCTTGGCATCAACACTGATTTAAGTCTGTAATCACACAATAATAGTCAAATCAAGAACAAGGGAATTATTTAGTCAAGTTCATCAATCTGGATGATCCAAGACGAAATCCTTCTTGATCTTCAATAGCCTGAGAGGATTTTTAATATCTGTATTTTTTACATAATTGCCTTAATTCTTGAACTTTTCCTTCATATTCAAAGCCAAACTTATCTTGCATTGGAAGTTGCTCTTTAGATGTATGTAACAAAGTGTTCTGACATGGAATAAATGGTAAAATTAATACTTTCAAATCATATGCGTGAGCCCTTGCCGATGTGGCTCAGTTGGTTGAGTTTTGTCTCATGCACCAAAAGGTCCCCAGTTCTATTCCCAGTCAGGGCACATACCCAGGTTTCAGGTTTGATCTCTGGTTGGGGTGTGTACCTGAGGCAGCACATCAATGTTTCTCTTTCCCTCTTCCTTCTTTTCTCTATAAAATCAATAAAAAGATATTTAAAAAATAAAATGTGTTCATGTACGTGAAGATAGGAAGTAAAAAAGTGAAAGGATTTTCTATGTTCCTTTTAGACCGATAGGGAGATAAATCTCTTTTAAAATTTGCATTAGAACATTTTTCCATGAAACATTAACACTTGCATTAATCGGTTGAAGATCATAACTGTACTGCCTCATTTAAGTTTAAAAAATGTAATGTGTGTGTGTGTGTGTGTGTGTGTTTGAGGAAGCTAGCATTTCCCAATAGCAACAAAACATTGTGTATATTTATATGTATGTAGTACATTTAAAAAGCCATTTTGTTTCTCTAGAGACCTGGCATATTCTAAGAAAACCAGATAAATATAGTATATGTGCTGTGTTACATAAAAAGGGATGAATTAAGACGTTATACTTGAAGTATACCATCTGTTTTCTGTGTTAGTTATATTCATCAGATGCATCTGTTCATATTCAGTCATACGGAAGTACTTTGTCTTAATTTACAATATCTGTATTTTCTAAGATCAAAACATTGCAAAAATCAGTTTGGTACAAGTAAAATTTCTTTTTCTGAAATATGTGGTAAGATCAAAGAGTAACAAGTTTTAAAATTAAAATTCTATCATTTGTATAATTAGTTCACCCCATAGAACTATAAAAACTGATCTTAGAAAGTTGTACTAAATTTTTGTCATATTTGACTGTTAACACATATATAAATATGTTTTAAAATAATGAGATACATGCAAATGTATATAAAGTTATCATTTTAAATTATATGTTAAACATTCTAATGTTTTATTTCAAATTAAAATGATTAGGCATACCATTTATATTCTAAAAAGAAAAAATAAAATGAACTTGCTTTTTAAATAAATAAAATAATGGCTCAGAAGAAAAATAAGATAAAAATCCAGTTAGTATTGGGTCTGTTATTTATAGCTCTATTGGCTGCAACCTTCTGAGTATTGTAGAACTGGCAAATAAATCAATGGTTGATGTTCAGAAACAGGGTTCCAATGGTGTGAGGAGAGACAGAGCAGGAAGGTAAGAAAGAATCCTGGAGGTATTCTTTCATTTAGAGGTATCAATCATTCTTAATATGCACACACACACATAAATATACATATGCAAACAAATGTTTTAAGCTATTTCTGTAGCAGTGGGTACTAAACTCCAAATCTTGGTTTATGAATACCTCACTAAATGAAAGTAAAGATCCTTGGGGAAGTGGTTGACCCGACTCACGATTGGGTCAGGAATGCTTTAGAAGAGCCTAAAACTTCTTATTATGTCTGAAAAATAAGAAAATTAGCTAAAAATCTTGATATAATACAAAGAGATGTAGAAGGCAGGTAGAGGCAAATTTCACTGTCCAATTTAAAAAATTTAGAGCATTCAAATCAATAATGACACTGAATGAAATTAAACTGACTTCACAATGACAGTACATACATATATACATACATACCCTGGGGAAGACTGATTGATAAATACTGAAGCAATGAAAAAAATATTTAAGGAAGATAAAATTAGAAAAGTCAAAATTTATAACAATCATTGTGAGAATTCATTGAGACAAGTTTATCAATGAATGCAAACTACTAGGTGAAATTTGATGAAATACAGGACAATTTCCTCATTAAATAAGGTATAAATAAAATATGGAGAAACTCAGACAATACCTTAATCAGGAAATCAAAATTTATATTGATGACAATGAAATTAATATAATTTTTCCTTGCAATATGATGCACATTAAAGTGCACAGCATCCCTTACGTAGTATTCTTGCTAAATAGCCTTAATCTAATCATGATGAGGCATTAGAAAACCCACAGTTGATATTAACACCTTCTCTCTAAGAGAGAAGGAGAACTAAATATATAATGATTGAATAAACCAGGTAGGCACAAATTGCTGAAATAATTCTAAAATTTAATTGACTTAAAAAATAAATAAAAATCTGGCCCTGGTTGGATGGCTCAGTTGTTTGGAGCATTTGATCCTTACACGGGGCGTGTATGGGAGGCAACTCATTGATGTTTCTCTGTTACATCCATGTTTCTCTATCTCTTTCTCTCTCTCTCCCTTTCTCTCCCTCTAAAAATCAATAAAAAATATATCCTCAGGGGAGGAATAAAATACTACTATTAATAGAATAAATAAAAATATGTTTAAAAACATCACAATCAGCCCTAGCCAACTTGGCCCAGTGGATAGAGCATTGGCCTGTGGACTGAAGGGTCCCAGGTTTGATTCTGGTCAAGGGCACATGCTTGGGTTGCAGGCTCCATCCCAAGTTGGGGGCATGCAGGAGGCAGCTGATCAATGATTCTCTCTCATCCTTGATGTTTCTATCTTTCTCTCCCTCTCCCTTCCTCTCTGAAATCAATAAAAATATATTTAAAAGAAAAACAAAAATACATTATAATCCAACTGAAGAGTCAGAAGGACTGTTACATGGACAGTTACCTGCTCCTTGTTCCATGTAGTTTAATAGCCTGTTCTCTGTTTATCTTGTGAAGAATTCTGTGGATAAAATTCAGTGAATTGATAAACTTGAATGGGAAAAAAATTTATTTTTTTAAACACCTCTACAATTTAGCATTTCATCCAATTATGAATGTAGACAACAAAATTGATTAATATAAGTAGTACCTGTGATTTTTCATGAATAGAAATAAAAATAATTTCTTATGATAAAGAAAAATATTCAATGACTAAAGAAAAAAAAAGAAAAAGACCTAATTGGCTAATTGGCTTTATTAAATAATTTATTAATCAGGCATCATCCCATCTATCAACTAGAAGGTACTCTGATGGATTGAACAAAATGAAAGTCATTATAGGAACAAAGCTGAGGCAAAGGTGCTATTAACAGGGGGAAAAAAAGAAAGGATTATTTTTAGACTTAGACATCTATTTTTTCAGAGAAGAGAATGTCCTGAGTTTTTAAATTGCTGCTTCTTTCACTGGGGGTTGGAGAGGGTCCAGGTAACAGATTGCCTTACCGTTGCTTGACTAGGAAATCTACTGGGTGATTAATATTATATTTCTAGGAGAAACTGAAACAACAGTTAGGTGCGGCATTAAATCTAGTTTGGTGTCCATTGGCTTTAGCACAAGGCATTCCATTTTGGGCCTATGTTTTTCTCTTTAACACCAGCCATATTTTGGTCATTAAAGGATACTTAGAAATCTTTTTTATGCTCTTCTCCACTAAAAAATTATGGTACTTCTTAAACCTGCCACTAGATACGTGATTAAAATAGTGTCAATTTGAGTCCCCTGCATTTGAAACAAAAGGGTGTTTGGGGAGTGACATTGTATTGTTTTCTTTCAATTTAAATCACTTTCTAATTTCTAAGTGAGGTTTCACTAATTTTCTGGCTTATGGCTAAGATCTGTACCTATTTCCACTGCTGGTTCAAACAATTCAAACATGGTCATAGTTCAAGTCTTTTATAGAAACTAGAGGCCAATTAGGACCATTTTACCCAGTCCTGATGAGGGCCTATAGGGTCCAGCTAGACAGGGGGAGGGACCTCGGGACGCTGACCAGCCATGGGAGATTGGCTGTGGGAGCACACTGAGCACCAGGAGCAGGTAAGAAAGAATCCTTGTCTTGAGTGCCTGCCCCTAGTGGTCAGTGCATGTCATAGTGACCAGTCATTCAATCACTTAGGCCTTTATATCTACACTAATAAAAGAGAAACATGCAAATTAGCCATCACTCCTTCACTCTGCTACACCCACCAGCCAACCAGAGTGACTATGCAAATTAACCCAACAAAGATGGTGCTTAATTTGCATACACTGACACTGATCAAAGACTGAAGATGACTGAAGATGGCAGCAGCCATGGGGCTGGAGTGAGCAGGAGGCTTGAATTGCTCCCTGTGATGGAGGAAGCCAAGCTTCCCACCAGCCCTGTACTCTGCTCAAGGAGTGACTGGGGGCCTGGGTCACCAGGGGCACCCCAGGCTTTCAGTCCACTCTGGGCTCCACTGGAGGAGCTGAAAAGAAAAAAAAAAGGAGGGGCTGGGGACAGCTGGACTCACTGCTGTGGCCAGACCAAAGGCCTGGGTCCCAGGTGCCGGGGGGAAACCGGTGCCGGCAGCCAGAGGAAGGAAGGCTTATTGCGTGAATCTTTGGGCAATGGGCCACTTTTATATAGATATAAAATGATCGTTTTATCTCACAAATTTGATCAGCCCACTCATAATTGTACCCAAAAATGGTTCTATATTCCCTTCTCCAAAAATAAAAATGTCTCAGCTTCGTATACAGGAAACTTCTTCCACTCACCTCTGCACATATAATCTCACTTTTCTCCTTCCTATATCATGTTTTGGCAGTAATAATAATAGCAAGCAGACCTTTGTTGAGGCTAATATAGTATATGCCATATACCAAGTTAATTCCATTATGCAAATTATCTCACTTAATTATCACAAAATATTATGGATATTCTAGTGGCCCAGTGCACGAAATTGTGCACATTGAAAGGAGATTAGTTAGAAGGTGGCTGGCAGGTGGGACTGGGCGAGATGGCCAGACAAGCCCTGAAGCCAACCTCCTATGGTCTCTTTCCAAACAGAAGCACCTGGGCCAGTGTGGTGGCTCGAAGGGCGTCTGCAGTCACCACAACTCAGCAGTAAACCATATTCAGGGTCAACAGTGCTCCTGCAACAATATAACCCACAGCCAAAGGTAGAATCACATGGCCCCACAAGAAATCAGGTTCCCTCCTCTCTGTTTCCTGGGTGTGTCACCTGAGAACTGTGACTGCCAAGTCACCACGTCTTGGCAGCTCCCGTGTTGAGCGTGTGCCCCCTGGTGGTCATTGTGCATCATACCTACCACCTGGTCGGACGGTTGGATGTTTGGATGGTTGCTTAGCCTTTTATATACAGTAGGTTCTCGGGTTCCATGGGAGATCTGTTCCTACGGCAGGATGTAATGCGATTTTCACCATAAGTCAGAACCCACCTGCATAAGCACCTACGTCACTCACATGGAGCACATACACCGCAGTAATGAAATGAAACAGTAAAAAAAATTGAAAGAAAGATAACAATTCCTGACCTTTGCTTACGGTAAATAAAGAATAAAAAACATAAAGCACACATGTACATATGTCGAAATGATGAAACTTATTTTTTATAAATAAATGGGAGATGGCGATGTAACCACAAAATGATGTATGTCGAGTCTGACATAACCTCAGGACTGTCTGTATGTAGATATATTGTGTATTATTTCCAAATTACAAATAAGGAAAATGAATGTTGTGAGGTTAAGTAAATTACTCAATCTCATACAAGCTGGAGATAGGAAATCTATAATTTGGACCCAACTAAATGACTCAAAGTCGAAGATCTTTTCCCTGTACACTATAGAAATACCCGAGTCCCTGTGAATCTCCCCTTGCACTCCTGCACATGCAGACATAGCATGTGCCAATTGTACTTAGTGATTTATAAACCTGCATACACAATAAGGAAAGGTGCTTCTATATACTTTACAACAGTATCTGTTGGCTCTTATACATTGGAACTTTAATATCTTAAATACCTAAAAAGGAAAATTATTTTATAATTAAACAGTAAAAATAATTTTCTTATTAAGATTATAGTCCTTTTTAAGATTGAATTTAAAAGAGACAGGTGCTCTGATTCTTACACAAAATAAAAAGAAGCTATTGCAAAGGTTTGGGCCCATTTGAAGCTGCATTTTAGAAGCCTGCATTTTAAATTAGAACAAAGGTAAAATCCAAGATAAAACAACAAAATTGCTTTGCCCCCAAAGTTCACCTCTCCCTGAAGGTTCCCTGTAGCTATTTCTTATTTTAAGTAGACATCTAGCTTTGCTGCTGTTGCTTCTCAGGCAAACAAAGATGCAACATCTTGATAAATTTAATGTTTCTTATACTGAGAATGTCTCCCAGGAGATACAGCCACTTGGAACACTGGATACGGAATCTTGGTAAACATGCTGTGAAAGTAACATTTTAAAAAAAACAAAGTATCAGCATAAGGTAATTTCCTCTCCCCTGAAGTCAGTATTTGATTTCTAGCTTGTCATCCTCATAAAAGTTCAGAGGATTTGCTTGTCCATGTAGATGGGTTTGCAAATTTTTAATGAGACATTCATGCTAAAACTTTTGATAGTTCTTAATTACTTTATTCCATACAAACAACTAGTCTTTATCCTATTAGAACAAACTGTGAAGCATTTAAAATTTTAAATGCCTCCTTAACCCTGCTTCTGAATCAGAAAGGCTCCCTAGGTAGACATTTAAAGAGTTTCTGAAGTAAACAGTAAAATTATTTCTTAGGACTCCAAGTTCGGAATTATCTTAATTCACTTATATAAGAATTTGGAAGAACTAGGAAAAAGCAGACTATGAGATGTTACAAAGAGTAGGATGCTTGTCTCCTCGAGTGAAATTACTGTGGCAAATCAGTATAGCTCGAAATGCCAATCACATATGGTCATAAACACAATGTGACTGCAAACTCAGCATATACTCATCTCCTAGGTGGTCATAATAACAATATCAAGTATAAAGTCACAATATCAATGTAAACATATATGTATTTTACAATGAAAAATAAACCTGTCATATTAGTATTCCGTCATATAAATAACAGAATATTTCTATCAAAAGTTCAGTTCTCATCAGAACAACCATTTTTTTTTTTTTAATTTAAAGGATAAATAATACTGCTCAAAAGCCTGAACACTCACACCATTTGTAGAATAGCATCGCCTGCTGTGATTATGTGTCATGGGAAGTCAGATGTTCTTCAGAGCTATGTCAGCATGATATGAAAACTAGCAGTGTTAGAGGGTCATACCGTATTCCGGCATTAGGCCAAGGAAGCCTCAAACATCCATCGCCACATTATCAACACATCTGCCACTGTAGGATGGAAGTCTTTGTTCTTAGGCCAAGGTGCACGGGCCCCTTTGAATGTTCCCATAGACATGCTTGATATTTCCTTGTGTGGCTCTATGTTCCTTCTCTGCAGGACAGCAGCCCTTTTACAGAGTGAGATTTGAAAAAAAGTATCGATATCTTCACTTTAGGTTACAGTCAAGTCTTAAAGTTTATGCTGGCTTGACATATCACCACTGTATTCCAAAATGTGTATAAAGTTCAACTTTCATTTGAAAACCATATTTGTCATTATTGTTAAAGTCCTTGAGATCATGGTTGGTGCAACTCAATCTCTCCCCCATTTTTTCCCAAAACTTTATCATGTGGTTATTCAGATATGTTATTAAAAGTACATATTTCAAAGCATCTGACAAATCACTATAACTTATGTGGTTTATTTCTAATATCAGAATCATAAAAATTTTTATTTTAATTTCCAAG
>PVJC01016614.1:0-33501 GCA_004026665.1 Murina feae | reverse complement strand
GCTTCCCGATGCCCCTCCAAGGGCGTGGACAGCTGCCAAGCAGGCCACTGACCCCCTGCCACCTCTTACCCGCTCCCCGATGCCCCTCCAAGGGCCTGGACAGCTGCTAAGCAGGCCACCGACCCCCTGCCACCTCTTACCTGCTTCCCGGTGCCCTCCAACCCTGCCACCTCTTTCCCACTCACAGGTCCTGGGTCCTGCGCTGTCCCGCCCTGCAGCCGCTCTGTGCACTCGGGAGGTCCCTCAGCCCGGCCTGTGCACTCTCACAGTCTGGGACCCCTCGGGGGATGTCCGCCTGCTGGCGTGCCTGACCAGCCTGGGTGACGGGCTTTAAGGCTGCCCACAGCTCCCATTGACCCAACGTCCCAGCAAGGCTGGCTGGACACAGGTTTCTGGGGTTATTTTCTATAATTGATACACTGTTCCTTTAAGGCGGCCTTCTAACTACTAAGGAAGCCTCCTCTCTGCTTCACCTCGCAGCGTCTATAATGAAACAATTGTTACTTTTACTGGTTAGGCCCGGGCTGCTCTTTCCTTCAGCTCCCGAGGATTCTATGATTGTTACATTGTTTCAAAGGTGTGTTTCGCTAGAGGCAGTTTAAGTGGAGCTGAGCTGAGCGGGCGCAGCTTCACTTTCTCTCCTGCCACAATGGAAACTGCCCTTTACTCAGGTCCGTGAGTGGCGGCCACCATGTTGGCTGGGCTAATTTGCATACAGCCGCTCTGATTTGCTGGTGGGCGTGGCTTACCCATCTCGGAGAAACGGTTAATTTTACTATTTCGCTTTTATAGAGTAGATAATCTCAACTGAGTCTCAACTTCTGAAACTCAGATTATTAAAGTGGAATTAAAGTCCATAGACCCATACTTCACTGCCACTGCCTTTCCCTACTCACCACTGGTCCAGTAGGTCACTCTCCAATGGAAACCAACCATATCCTCCAAAGGCATGAGTAGGCTTGACCTCTCATGACAGACCTCTATGGTTTCTTATGACCCAGCTCTGTGGTTTTCTATGACTCAGCTCACAACCAGATGCTATTCACACCAATATGGCCCCATAGGTATGTCTGTGGGCCAGATGTATACCCAGCCTCTCCCACTCAAGAAAGTATATTAAAATGCAAAAACAGCATTTTACAGGTTCTGAAATGCATTTTAATTTATCAACAAAATAAATTATTGAAAACTTTGATATTTCAACTATTATTAGTTAACCAACTCCACAGTTGAGAACACTGACTTCTCAGACACCTTAAGATGCCTACCACTAGAATTGTTGATGTTTGACAACTGAACAAAAAGAATAAATGCTACTGTTAATTGACTCATAGAAGATTCCAGCACTACAAAAGGAATCAAGGCATCGTTTTCTCAGAACACATTCATGAAAATTCCATAATCTCCAGTGACAATAACAAGTGTATGATTATCCAGTAAAGGCTCTATCAACCTCAAAGGAAATAAGATAATATATGACAACTTAATCATCATTATGAACAATTTATTTTTGTGGTTTTGTATACTTTCTAATTTGCTAATGAACATTGATCACTTTTTAAATGGGATATTGTTTAAAATATTATGTATAGAAATAAAATATTTTCAACACCAGGAATGGAAAGTCATGTGATTTAGGAAATTCTATAGGGCACTGGCTCATCTCCATATTTATTTAAAAATATACCTAAGGCAAAGAGACTAGGGATTTTTTTTAGATACCTCTAAAGGAAGGGGTAGGATATCAGTAGCTACTACTTTTTTATTAAAATATTTCTTGACAGCCTCCCATCATGATAGGTATTTTAACAGTACTTCTCCTTCCTCAACAAACAAGTAAAAGACACCTTTCTAAGTTCCTAAAACATGAGATGACCTCTAGAATCTGCTATTTCAAATACATGTTTTATGTCACCCATCAGCTATATTTCTATGAGTAAAGACACTGACCTCTAAAAAATAATGTCTCAGGTCTGGAAATGAAAACTGACCCAAGGTTTTCATTTCCAATGCCATTAACCAACACCAAAACCTATTGGATCACTGAGTAAACAAGGGCTAGGGCTATTTCTTTCCAACTATCTGTCTGAGCAGCAGTTGAATCAAAATCACAGAGTTAAGATGCTGAAAATCTAGAGAGACCACTGAACAGTTTTCCACTTAACTCACCATTTCTGGTGCTCAGAGGTATACTTTGAGACTGGGTGATGGCCAGGAGAGATAGGGTGGAGTCAGAAAGGGGATGGGACAGTTACATGAGGGTGGATAGTCACAGCAGGAAGAAGAATAAGAATCAAGATAAAGGAAAAGGTGGAGGACAGAGATAAAAATAAAGCCAAGGAGGTGCAGCCTTCTTCATGACCAAGGTTTGGAAGATGATCTAGGTCTGCTCTTCAAACTCATCTGGAGCAGGAGCAGTGACTCACAAACATCAAAGGACAAGGGGAGGCCCCCGGGGCCACCTAGACTTTGCAACAAAAATGCACCAGGGATACAGACATTTATGTAACAAAGCTGGGCGAAGCCTCCACAATCTTTCCCAGTTACGCCTATCAAATGACAAATGTCTCTTTTATGTAAGGATCAAACAGTGTCGGAGACAGTAACATAAGCAAACTTCAGTGACATTGATTTTGCATGTTAGTAGAGTTGTTTCTGAAGAAGAACTCCCACAACTGCCAGAGAGTGTCTTCACCTGAAAACTGTGACTGTGCCACTACTTAGCAGCCACATATCGGCCAAGGGAACAAACTCCTGCAGCTCTCCTGACAGTGGCACGTTGACAATTACCTGAAAACTTCAAAAGAGTTTAACCTTTTTTTTCCCTCCAGCTTTTGCTAACCTTTCACCTCCTTCTGCTTCATGGCTAAATCTCCCCAATAAGGTTTTTATTGACACACAAAAAGAGTTCCAGACTTGAATTCAAATCTTGACACCAGAGTGGCATGACAGTAGGTAAGTTGTCTAGATGCTAATGAACTTCAGTTCCCTGGTCTATAAAATAGAAATGGCTGTGAGAAATCAAATATGAACTATTTGGAACACACAGGTGCTGTGATAACTGGTTGTAATGCCAATAACATTAAGTAAATAAGGGTTCAGTTTAGTGTAAAACCCCACATTTTTTCACCTAAGTGGTCACTACCTCTTGAGCAGGATAAAAGGAGCCAATCCATTTTTAGTTTTAAGTAAAATTGTCTGCTCCAATTATACTGAAAGTTTCTCAAGGGAAAATTAGTGTTTAATCTGATAACATCATCCTCCCAATATTAAAAAAAAATACCCAATTTTGCATATCTAAGAAATAATTATAGATGATTAACATGATGATAATAATGTTAATAATCAAAAATATGCTATAGTCAACACCCCAAATTTACTTATAAGGTGGCTGAGTTTTTTGTTAGTTTTTTTTTTTTTTCAGTCTAAAGATGGCAACAGAGAATATTTCAAATATCTCCAGGCTCCATTCTATTTTATGTAGATTTCTACTAAAGCTGGAGTCACTTTACTGAATGGTTTGTTGTCCCACACTGGAATTGTCCTATGGGTAACATCTACATCCCAACCAACTTTGTACACTAAATGTCTGGCACATAGTAGGCCAAGGTGGATGGATGAGTCTACCTGCAGTGACAGACAAGGTAAAACAAAGGTTGACTTATACAAGCTTCAAATGAAAGTTATCTTACAGGTTTACTAGAGGCCTGGTGCACAAAATTCATGGCTAGAGGGGGTGGGGGTGGGGGACTCTCAGCCCGGCCTGCACCCTCTCCAATCTGGGACCCCTCGGGGCAGGGGGGATGTCCTAAACTGGCAGTCAGACATCCCTCTTGCAATCCGGGACTGCTGGCTCCTAACTGCTCATCTGCCTGCCAGCCTGATCCTCCTAACTGCTTTCCCCTGCTGACCTGATCCTCCTAACTGCTCTCTCCTGCCAGCCTGATTGCCCCTAACTGCCTCTGCCTCAACCCTGCCACCATGGCTTTGTCAGGAAGCAAGTCCGGAAGGTCACCTGGAAGATGTCTGGTTAATTAGCATATTATCCTTTTATTAGATATTTGTATCAGTTAAGATTAAAGTTCAGCAGCAACCATCAAAACCCTAACAAAAATGGCTTTATCAGAACAGGTGTGTGTTCCATATAGAGTTCTAAAGGTATTCTGTCCACAGTTCCACAGGGCCAGGGACCTGTGTGCTTAGAATTTTACTGCTCACTGTGTGTGGCTTTCACTTCCAAGTTTACATCTTGCACCAGGTACCTCTGAAGCTCCAGACATTATCACTGCAATCCAGGTAACAATAAGTGGAAGAAAGGTAGCATAGGGAGAAAAATGGATGAACTGTGTCAAAAAAAAAATGCAATTTTTCTGCCCAGCTGGTGTGGTTCATTGGTTGAGCATTGATCCAGGAACCAAGAGGTCACCAGTTAGATTCCTGGTCAGGGCACGTGTCTGGGTTGCAGGCTCAATCCCCAGTCAGGGGCATGTAGGAGGCAGCCAATCAATGGTGTTTCTCTCTCATCCATGTTTTTATCTCTCTATCCCCTTCCTTTTTTCTCTCTAAAAATCAATGAAAACATTTTTTAAATGCAATTTTTCCCTCAACATTCATTTCTCCCCCCTTCAATATAGAACCTCAATTTTTATTCCCTCCATAATAGATACTGTGTTCCTCAGTATTTATTGAAAAAATTTCTGGGAAGCTTCTCCTCTTTAAATGGAATATTAGACTGGAGCCCTAGCAGCCATCTTGTACCATAAAGATCAAAGCTTCATTCTAACAATGACAGATTAATAAACTAGAAGGAATATGAGTACCTGAAAACCTCAGGAAGAACATACCAGCCCTGATTGCCAACTCTGAACACCTTTTATGTGAGAGAAAATTAACTTTTGTCTTTTCTATGCCACTATTATGTTTCTGTCTCATATAAAGCCAAATCTGGTCCTAATGAATATAGTATTGAAGTAATTTTTTTTCTTCACCTTTCTATCTACCAGTTACTGTCCACCAACAATGGTCTACACTGACTCTTCTTGCTCTATATTAACCTTTCTCACAGGGAGTAGCAAATAAAGGACATATGGCACATAACTTTTATTTTTACAAACTATGAAAATTTTATAACAAAAGGAAATAAAACATGAACCATCAACAATTCCCTATATAGCCATTGCAAGATAAAAAAAAAAAAAAGTAAAAGAACTCACCTCTAAAATCATAGAAGCACTTCTGTTGCCATTTAATATCTATGTCCATGTTCTTAGCATGTACTTGATAAGGAAAATAACATATCTCTAGGTAAATGTCTCCTAACTAGCTAATGTACTTAAAAAATAAACTCATCAGAAAAAAAAAGTTCTTGTTCTATATCAAAGAAGCAGATCAAGACCTCTTTGCCATTTGACCTAAAACTCAGATGGACAAGAAGACTATTTATATTACTTCTTGTAAGTCCCTCTAATAGAAGTTCAAGGCATGTACATTAGCAAAACATTATAAATAAGCTGGTGCCAACACACCCATGAATACTAAAAATATTTTCTAGGTTAACAGTTGTCTTCCCTAAGATTCTATTGGAGATGTGCCTATTCCAATAACCTCAATTCTTATTTTATTATATACTATCTGTAGCCAGCCACACATTGCTGTGGCTCAGTCTGGTTAAATGGAAAAGAAAGAAAAGAGAAAGTGCACTTTTCTAATATGTTTAATTGCACAATGCTTGTGGATATACAATATTTTTGTTGTTCTATTGTCTGTGCAGATATAGAGATTATCTGATTTGCCAATTCTAGAACACGAAATACATAATTGTCCATGTGCGAAGCAATCTGCGTGTAGATCTAAACAACACAATTCTAAAGACTGGCCCTGAGCTTTGTTATGGTGATTGCAAACACTGATCAAATTGGGAATTGCAATCTCTTAAATTGAAGTGGCATATCCGTTGGAATCATAGGAATGCAAGGAATGAGGACATCTTCACCTTTGAAAGGTACTGTCAAGATTGTGCTTCTATGACTTTTCTCATTTTTTTTTTTCACTGCAAGCCACATGCCGTGCCGTTGCAAAGCTTTGGCTGGTTGATATTTCGCAACATGATAATTGGCATGCCGATTTTCAATTGCAGTACGCGCGGTGGCATCCCTGGCAGACCAAGTGAATTCAAACATTCTGTTGGATAATTAACCACTTCATCTGTTTCCATAACAGTGTCGCCGAACTTTTATATGACTGCCTCACTTTGAATGTTAGACTGAATAATATTTTAAGTTCATAGACATCTTTGTTCTTGGCCGTAAGAATAGCTCGTTCACTCAGCACATCGTGATTTTAATATTGGGATATACTTTTTCAACCAATTTTTCCTTTGATATCACTAAATTGCATGGATCATAAATCAGAAACGTTGAAATGGAATCGTAAAATATTTAATATAGCATGTGTTGCTTTTATGTCCAACAGATGGTGCTGTGTTTTTTTTTTTAAAAGCATGTTTTTACCTGTCACAGGTGTAACATCTATATAATAGTAGGTATATAAAAACATGCATGTATTTGAAGCAACCTTGTGTCAAATTTCAAAGCAGTTGGTGAAGAACTTTCAGGAGATTTGAGATTTTGAACAAACGACTATTTACATTTTTATTTATATAGATATTTCAATGAATTCAGTGTGCCCACAAGTCTAAAATGGAGAGGTTTAAAAGTTGACACCATGAAGAGAAAAGGTAAGTTTTGGGAAGGTGGTGATTTAGTACCTTCTCTGAGTCATTCTGCAAAGTGATTTTTGGCCCTCAAAATCAATGCATACTTTTTCAACCAATTCTTCCTTTGACATGGATCATAAAAAGTGTCCTGATCTCCCCAGCCTCTTATCTGTTAAAACTAAAATAATATTAACTTTAAATAAATTTGAAAAGGTTCCACAATATGTGAAAGCAGTTTACAATGGTAAAGGGTTGCATAAATGTATTATCTGTATGTTTCTATTAATAAGTAGTGTTTGGGTTCTAAGTAGTAGACACTAAACTGTGCAATCTCAAGCATTTGTGTGTGTATGTGTATATGTACATATACATGGTATGTACATGGGCCTTCTGGAAGAAAAAAAACTTAAATAATGCTTACCCTTTGGGTAGAACTTTTTCCCTCTTTTAAACATTTTAGGTGGTAGTCATATATCACTTTTAAAATTAAGAAAAACCATGTACCATGACTGACTTTTTTTTCACCATGATTAAATGAGGAAAGGCCAGAGCCAAGGGATTTAGAATAAGTAGGACATTCATTTAGCAATAATAATAATAAGCACTCCCAGCCTTGCCCAAATGGCTCAGTTGACTGAAATGTCCTCCCATACATCAAAGATTGCAGGTTTGACTCCTGGTCAGGACATATACCCAGGTTGCAGGTTTGATCCCTGGTTGGAGCAGGTGCAGAAGACATCTGATTGATATTTCTCATCTCTCTCTCTCTTTCCTTTTCCCTTCTCCTTCTCCTCTTCCTCCTCCTCCTCCCTCTTCTTCCTCTTCTCATTCTTCTTCTCGTTCTTCTTCTTCCTCTTCTTCTTCTTCTTCTTCTTCTTCTTCTTCTTCTTCTTCTTCTTCTTCTTCTTCTTCCTCTTCTTTCTCTTTCAGCAAATAAATAAAAACATAATAATAATAATAATAATCCTATCTAATAAAAGAGTAATATGCAAATTAGACATCACTCCATCACAAAGATGGCCAACCTCATGGCCACAAGATAGGGGCACCCATAGCCACAAGATGGCCTCCCCCACAGCCCAGGCAGGCTCAGCCCCACCACTGAAGTGGTCAGGTCTGTTAGCCAGGCAGATGGCGGGGGAGGAGGGAGGCCTGAGGGGTGGAACAGGTGATCAGAGGGGGCTGGGGTCCCCAGCCCAGGCCAGAGGCCTTTGCCAGAGGCCTTTGCCAGAGGCCTTAGGCATGGGCAAGGGTGGAGCCAATGATCAGAGGGGTATGCGGGTGCCCTACCCAGGCATAAGGCCTGGGCCAGAGGCATCAGGCCTAGGCAGGGGCAAGGCTGGAGATTGCAGGGGCCTGGGCTCCACAGAGCCAGTGATCAGAGGGGTGGAGCCTGCTATCTCAGGGGTCAGGGCACTGGTGGAGCTGGCAAAGCAGGTACCTGGGGGTCTCCTACCCAGGCCTGTAGCCTAGGCCAGAGGCTGCAGTGGGGTAGCGGTGGAGCCTGAGATCTCATGGACTGGGCAGGAGTGGAGCCTGCAATCACAGGGGTCTGGGGATCTTCTGCCCAGGCCTGTAGCTTTGGCCAGAGGCTGCCAGTGGAACAAGGGCGGAGCGGGCGATGGCAGGGGGCAGGATCAGAGCTGGTGATCGCAGAGTACTGTGCAGGGTTGGAGCTGGCCATTTCAGGGGCCTGGGGGTCACCTGCCCAGGCTGCATCCTCGGCCAGAGGTTACAGGCCTGGGCAGGGGTGGAGCTGGGATTGGAGGGGCAAGGGTGGAGCCAGTGATCAGAGTGAACTACAGAGGAAACATCTTTTCTTACCGCTCATTTGCTAAGCTCCCTGTATGCCACCAGTAATATTCTTGGTAACTTGGGTAATAAGAATCCCTAAAGGTGATCTAGGGTTTTTCCATCACACTCCTGGAGAAAAAAAATGAAGGTCTACTGCTGGAGGGCTAAGAAATGTCATATCCTGCCCTAACCAGTTTGTCTCAGTGCATAATGCCTCAGCCTGCTGACTGCAGGGTCTGGGTTCAATTCTGACCAAGGGCATGTACCTAGGTTGCAGGCTCCTCCCTGCCCGGGCCCAGGTCAGGGCTCATGCAGGAGGCAACCAATCAAAGTGTTCCTCTCACTGATGTTTCTCTCTGTTTTTTTCCTCTCTTCTGCATTCTCTAAAAATCAATGGAAATATACCCTCAGGGAAGATAAGAAAGAAAGAAAGAAGAAAGAAAGAAAGAAAGAAAGAAGGAAAGAAAGAAAGAAAGAAAGAAAGAAAGAAAGAAAGAAAGAAAGAAAGAAAGAAAGAAAGAAAGAAAGATAGGTTATATCCTATGAAAGACAAATCTTGAAAATGCCTAAAGAAAGTTTTCATTTCTTCATGGTGAAGGAACTGGAGTCCGTGTTGATGAAAACACCTTAGTGGCTATGGTGACTGGCAGTGGCTGCAGCAGCAGGGTGATGGAGCTGGTGGCTTCCCCTGATTAGCCTGGTTGCCTCCCACAAAGGGGAGCAGGGAGCAGGCTTAAACCATCAGTAGGACATCCCCTGAGGGCTCCCAATATGTGAGAGGGGGCAGGCTGGGCTGAGGAATTCCCCCCCCCCCCCAGTGCACAAATTTTGTGCACCGGGCCCCTAATAATAATAAAATAATAATATGTCTCCCCAAATCTATAGTTCCGAAGCCCCTACCCTGGTGACCTACATAATGCTACTTCAAATAAATATCAATGCCAGGTTGGTCCTAGCATTAAAGTGTCAAGATTTAGAACAAAAAATACTTAGACTTGCTTGAGGAAGCTCCTTAACATCCAATACAAGGGTGCTCTGGCACTAGGAGCCAGAACTAAACCCATATCACATCACCATATTTCCAAGGACTATCCTTTTATTCAGGTAGCATCTTTATCTTTCAAATCTCTATTGAGCAAAAAATATATGGCTTCCATGATTGTTTTGATGGCTGCTATTTTCTTCACTCTTTTTCACTGTCTGTTCTACAAATATTTCAGCACTTATACCTACAGTTCCTCCCCGAAAATATTTGGAGGTGGTATACTGAACAAGTGTTAGGCCTCTGAATATCTGGTAGTCAAGAACCCAGATGCCCTTTATTCTTCCACAAAATAAGGCAAAATCATTTATCTTTGAGCAAAATAAGTTATTACCACTCTATTTACTGGAGTCTTCAAGTATCCACCATGGATTGCCTTCTCGCCAGCCCCTCCTGCCTCATTTGCTCTAACTTCCCCAGGACAGGATATAAAGAGTCCAGACCACTGTCTTAACAATGGCCACCACCTCAGTTCACACATCACACTCCCTCTAATGCCGCTCAGGAAGCTGGTAAGGAAGAAACAGTCCAGATGAAAAGAATGTCAGAATGGCATAGCTGCTGTGAAAAATAACATGGCAATTCATCAAAAAGTTAAAAATGGAGCTAACATATGATCTAACAATTCTATTTCTGAGTATATACTCAAAATAATTGAAAGCAAGAGGTATTTGTATACTCATATTCATAGCAGCATTATTTTTAACAGACAAGAGATAGAGGCAACTCAAGTATCCATTGATAGATGGATGAATGGGTGAACAAAATGTGGCCTATACATACAGTGGAATATTATTTAACCTCAAAAAAGAAAGGATATTTTAACACATGTTACAACCTTGAGGATAAATCTTTAGAACATTATACTAAGTGCAATCAGCCAGTCACCACAGGACAAATACTATATGATTTTACTTACACGAGATACCTAGAGCAGTCAAGTTAAGAGACAGAGAGTACAATGGTGGGTGGGAGAAGTGGGTGTTATTATTTAATGGCATAGAGTTTCAATTTGCAAGATGTAAAGAGTTCTGGAAATTGGTTGCACAATTATCTGAATATGCTTACCGCTACTAACGTGTACACTTAAATATGGTTAAGGTGGTAAATTTTATAGTAGGCATATTTTACCACATTTTTTAAAAGGATGCCAGAACCTCCTAGATTCTCTCTTTAATCCCAAAACCCCACACATCCAGCCCACCTGGGTCCAACCTCAGGAAGTCACCAGGTCATACTCAAATCCTGTCATGAGCTACTCCCTTCCAGTCAATGGGAACCTTCCATCTCTGAACTTCTATAGCCATGCAATTAAGAACTAAATCTCAGTTCCAAACTGAGTGGCCATTTAGGTAGAAGTTTAAGAAGGTTCCAGCTGTAAAGCTCTGTTTCTTGATCACAGTGGTGGTTACATGAATGTGTTCATTTTATGATAATTAATCTAACTGTATACTTAGGATCTGTGCACTTTTCTGTAAGGCAAACTCAATTTAAAAAACGTTGCTCTATTTTGTTATTCCTTGCTTAATGCATACAATCCTTGTCTCTCACAAGATGAGGAGCTCCCCGAGGTCTCACTGAGACTAGCAGACTGTGAGATTTCCATTAGAGCTTCCTATTTTCCTATTGACTTCATTGACATTTGGAGATCCAGGGATATCAGAGGAAATAGGGCAGTGCACACAGCAGTGGATAGTTTTCCAAAGCCCTTTAGAATTAGGTAATCAAAAGTGTCCTGATCCCGGCTGGTGTGGTTCATCAGTTGAGCATTGATCCAGGAACCAAGAGGTCACTGGTTTGATTCCTGGTCAGGGCACATGCCTGGGTTGCAGGCTTCATTCCCAGTAGGGGGCACCCATGAGGCAGCCAATAGATGATGTTTCTATCTCTCTATCTCTCCCTTCCTCTCATTCTAAAAATCAATGAAATACATATTTTTTAAAATAGTTTTATAAAAGCTATCTGACCCCAAAGCTGAAGGTCAACCATACAGCCATAGCAATCAGCACAAGCTCACAGACAGAGGAAGCACAGTCATACTGATGATAACCCATGCCCAGGGAAAGTAACACTTTTGATTTTTAAAAGATATATGCATATACATATGCATGAATGAATGCATACATATACATATACATATACATATACATATACATATACATATACATATACATATACATATGCCAAAAGCACAGTGTCAGTAGGGGTCAACTCTGATTCACCACGAGCAGAATTAACATGATGGGGTGAAAATTTTTGCCTATATTGAAAAGTGGCTTAAACCAAAACACATTTGCAAATGGCAAGCTCTAGTGAACCCTGTGATAAGTCTATGACGCTGATTCTCAAGGAAAGTCAAGGAACTTTGAGCCAGAGTTCCTTGGTCTTCAAAATGCTGATGATTACCATTTACTTTGAGAAACACAAGGGCTAGTCCCAAAGCAGATGGAGCCTGTGAAATCATGGTGGGAAGGGGTTAGTTTGAGCCCCCGGCTGAAGATCTTTGAACTCTTAGATTCTAAGCCTCAATACAATCTCATACCCTTGGGGTTGTTTTCATTTCAGCTATTTCTACATGTTCCAGAGAGAAGAGTCCTGTCTGGCAGAGCTGGGCTAGCAATATCTAAAGCGCTCCAAGAGAAGCCGGGAGCCTCGCCCCTGTGCTGCTGTGGTCCCTCTGAACATGGGTGGAGGAAAGCAGCAGGAGGATTTGGTGCCAGGGAGATGACTAAGGTCTGATGCAAACACCACACATGTGTGGGACTCGTGACACAAACAGGTCTGGAGGCAGATGGGTGTCCTAGTCATAGTGTGGGGAGGCCACGCAGCCCCTGAAGCTCATTAGGAAAAAATATATATTCAGTCTAGGTCAGTTTAACATGGAAGATGAAGCAAGATGCCCTTTGTTCTCATTTCTCACTCTCTTTCTGGCTTTCCCTTGTCTGACAAATCAAACAGAATCCCAAAGGAAAAGCACTGGAGGAGGGAAGGCCTCTTTCTCCAGGCCGATTTATGGCATTCTGGATGCAGCTTGCGTCTGTCAGGTCAAAATGGTTAGGGTGGGCTAATAGAGTAGAATTACAGCTTCCTATAATGGGGAAAGTTAAATAGACAAGCTCTCCTACCCTGAGGAGAACGAAGCAGAGGTCAGCACTGCTGGCTTTGAACATGAATGGCCCCTTCCCCTCCATTCCCTTTCACATGTGGCCCGGCAACAGTAGCAGACAGATGCAACACAAAGACAGACACACCTGATTAACCATGAATACAACAGCTGTCGTTTCCCCACCGCCACCACTACCCACCCACACCCTGGTTCTTTCCGCTTAGTTTTTTCCCCTTTCTTTCAGCTAGCGTGAGGAAATTAAACCTACCATTAAAACCCAAGTTAGTGGGAGGGTGTCAGCAGTCCGGCCTTTGTTTCTCTGCTCACAGACTTGTAATAGGTACCTTCTGACTTGTCCTTTCATCTGGAGAAGAGTTGCTGCCTACTGCTGAGCGCTCAGTCAACTCAGAACCGGAGCCCCCAGAGAGGCCCATGTGGTGGGTGGGGTAAAAAGATAGCACTGACTCAAATGAGGAAGGAGAAAGTGGACTGAAAGCAACACAATTTTGTGTGCACCTAAAGGTTTGCCTCCACCTCCCTCCTCCTTTTCATTCTCTTGCCTCCAGAATTCCCTGCTGCTATAAACCCCCAACTTTAAGACAAATAGGCGGTCAGTCGTGAACTTACCGATAGGAAGTGGAACTCAATGTGGCATTGTCTCTCTGTGGAAACTGACTTACTCTGACCTATTTTGAGCTGGCCTTAACATAAAGAATCAGGGCAGGTATTATTTATTCTTTCTTTTTAGGTAGCCAAATCCTTAAGTTCATGCTAACTTCTAAGACCTTGAGAAGTGGGTAGGAGAGGAATCTAAATGTTGAAATGCAAAGAATTTCTAAAGACATAAACAATGAGAAATGTGATTATGTGAGCTTCCAGAAACCCACAGAGCAGCAATTAGCCTTGAATGTAGCTCTAATGTTTTTCAGGTTTGTTCTTTTTTTTTTTTTTTTTATACTATTTTTTTTATTTAAAAAAATTTGGTCATTTTTGAGTTAATCACTTGACCTCTGTAAGCCTAAATTTCTGTTTCTTAAAATGGGTCTCTCAATTGTTCAAAAGTCCCTTAAATGGTTACAAAGAGACTAATGCAAATGACCACAAATTACTCAGCAAACACAATGCCTTATAACAATAGGGTGATAACTGGGTAATTTAACTCAACCTCACAAAAATTCAACAAAAAATACCTTATTTCCTCATAAGTGAAAAAAATAATGGAACAATTCAACTGTGTCTAATGATGCCCCAGGTCCTCTGCCTACTTCTGACTTCTACTAATAACTACTGGAGAATCTCAATCAAGGTAATTGGGAAGAAAGCTAACTAAAGTGCCTAAAAACTTTTGTTTCAGATAACATGGTAGAAGTCCCAAGAGCCATATTTGTGTAGGACATTGGAATTTGTTCTAGAACACAAAGGTAGTCTCCAGTGGCTGGCAACTTTGAGTTCATTGTTCATCTAATTGATGAATTGCCATAACCACTATCAAATCAACCTAGGGGATCCACCTCAAAGCAGTTCACTTTGCCATCAAACCACCTCCAGAACACTTCTTCTAGTACTCAAACATCTCTTTTTCTTGATTCACAGAGCCCACAGTTTAAGCAGAGTAAGCCTGTCTGTTTTCAATTCTTAACTTTTCACACATGGCAAACCAGTGGAACTTTTGAACACTGTGATCATCTGGCCAATGAGCAAGCTGTTTTCCATTTCTGGCAACAACTACTTCTGGCTTATCTTGATGGAAAGAAAGAAGATGCAAATATACTCTGGTTGGATATCATTGATAACATTTGTCATCTTTGTAGAAAAAAAAAAAAAGAGACTTAGAAAAATTTTCCCTTGGTGTTTCAGAAAATGGCAAAAGAATTGATACCATCAGTGAGACACCAATTTAATTGAGTTGATAAATGAAGTATCCCACTGTGACCTTTCCCATAACAAAGGCAGTATCACATCATACTGGGATGAGGACTTCAGCAGGAATCAGGATCTGTGGGGCCCGGACCTGGTGGAGTCAGTAACCTTAAAGGCTCAGTTCACATATCTGAACCTCTCCCTATCGGTATTCGTTTGCTAGGCCTGTTGTAACAAGGTACCACAAACCGTGTGACTTAACCCACAGAAATGTATTTTCTCACAGTTCTGGAGCCTAGAAGTAGGAAGTTAAGGTGTTGGCAGGGTTGGTTTCCTCCTAGGCCTCGCTCCTTGGTTTGCAGATGACTACCTTTTCACTGTGTCTTCACATGGTCTTCCCTTTGTATGTGTCTGGGTCCTAATCTCCTCTTCTTATAAGGACACTAGTCATACTAGATTAGGGCCCACCCTAATGATTTTATTTTAACTTGATTACTTCTAAAAAGACTTTACCTCCAAATACAATCACATTCTGAGGTACTAGAGATTAGGACTTCAACATAAGAATTTGGAGCTAACATAGTTCAGCCCATAATACCCTTTGTGGGCCTTATTCAACTGAATAAACTCAAAGTTACCTCAGCTCTGACACAATTTAGACCTGTGGCCTGTATCCACAAGCAAAGTGATTCACTCACAACAAACATGAAGGAAGTGAAATGGATGGGCATATTGTTCAAAAGCAGGGAGGTAAATCTCATGGATTCCAGAAGCCCTGAGAATACTGATGCCACCTCTCAAAATAATCAGAAAGACTGATAAATGAGACTACTGCTCCTCTAAGTTGAAAGTATTTTATGACTGCATTCTCTCACCCTCACTGAGTATGCTCATTCATCAAAGCCCTTATCTAAAGGGCTTTTCCCCTCTCTAACATTTAGAAATGGCAAAAAACAAAGGAATGAATCATCAAAAAGGCAGAACAGTCTTCCTATGATTCTTTTACCTCAGCAAAAACATTACTTCCTGAAAGAGTAAAAAAGTACCAAAAGATGACTAATTCGGGTGACTGAGCTGATGCAAAGAACTTTAGGACAACACTAACTTCAAAAATAGGCAAGGTTAAATGCTAAAGTGAAGGTGGCTGAGCACATTCCCTCAGGGAAATAAGGCTGGGAGCAGGGGAGAATTGTGAGTAAGAGGCTCCCAAAATAGACATGTGTGTGTAATTTACTTAATAGTTCCACCAACGTGCAGCAGTGGGTTGGCTATGATGGTTCTAAGTACCCTGTGACGTGTATTTACAAAGGAACTAGGTAGCTTTATTTTAATTGACAACTTCTTATTCTTAGTCATCAACCCTCTGAACTCCAGTGTGCAGCACTGCTCGTCATCATGGTTCTTGGCAAAGCACTGTTGAGTCATGAGCCATGTGCTGGCAGCAGCTGGGAGGTGATGGAAGGCCAGAAGCTCACGACTACAGCGTTCCATGGAGAGGAAGTAGCTCGTGACAGTTTGTTCTATGGGTTGACTTGTGCTTCCCAAAAAGTATGTAGAAGTTCTAGCCCCAAATACTTCAGAATGTCATCTTTTTCGGAAACAAGGTCATGTCAGGCATAATTAGTTAAGAAGCCTTTCCTTTTCTCCACTAGAAAACTTTCCCACTCCTGCCTGCCCCTGAGTCTCTGCCAGAACACAAGTCATGGTAGCTGATTCCCTTGCTAGAGCAAGCTCTGAATAAAAACCCTTTGATTGTCCATATTTGGTTGGTGTTTGTTTATTTTCATACTACCAAATGCAAATAAATTATATGCTAGATTCCTGGAGAGTAGGGAAAAATACAAGGCGGTGTTAGACATGGTCCTTACACTTAAATTTTAAAAATATTTTTAAAGTGGCTCAGTGGTTGAGCATCAACCTATGAATCAGGAAGTCATGGTTTGATTCCCTGTTAGGACACATGTCCAGGTTGTGGGCTCTATCCCCAGTACGGGGTGTACTGGAGGCAGCCAATCAAATAGTGTCTCTCATCATTCATGTTTCTATCTCTCCTCCCTTCCTCTCTGAAATTATATATATAATATATATATAATTGGAATAAATGGAATAAATATATTATATATTATATATATTTTAATTTAAATTCCTTAAACTTTAAAACTTTGAGATTTGAGATAAAATGCACAAAGCAAGAATACCACAAAGACGAAGCAAGTAATTAAACCAGTCACGCAAACTGTAGACAAGATCACCTTACATAGTAAGCCTCTTAAGTTTGTCTGTGTTTCCATTCCAAACTCTCTCCCTCAAATTCTGAGCTACCCACCAAGAGTAGGTCTTTATCCACACCTAATCATTGTTGGAGGCTAAGCAGATGAGCCCTCCCTGAAGATGAGGTTTTAGGGAACCCAATAAATAGCACCCTCTTTCCTGCCCACATGCTAAACCAACTATGACGCATAACAATTTGACAGATAGAGATAAAAATATTACAGTTTTTTAAACTGACAGTCTTATTTGGAACCTATGGACTTCAGGTCTGTGGGTTTGATAATATTGTACCATTGAACCTAAGTCACCTACCCAGGGCCAGCCAGAGCGGGAAGACAAGAAACTTTGCCACATGGAGAGCTGTCCCTGAAAACTCAAGGCTTAAAGGCTTATGTTCACTTTCGCCAGGCAATTCCCACAGAGAGAGGAGAGATGAGGCAGCACGTTTAGTAGCTTCTGTGAGACTGATCACTCTTTTTTTCCTCCAGCGAGGTGGAGAGCCCAGGGGATCTACCCAATGGAAGCATGCCCCCTAGAAACACGAGCACTGGAGTATAAATGTTCCCATGCAACATCTGCAACAGGCAGGGCTAAGTCTCTGCAGGGTTAAACCCTCTAAGACACACACACACACACACACACACACACACACACACACACACACGGCTACCAATGTTGTAATTCTGCTTTGTAGTTATGGGATTAGTGACAACTTTAAGTATGAGGGGAATGAACGTACTCATGGAGCAAATCTACCAAGTGAGGGATTGCCCTCCTCATGGAAGAGTGTCAGGAGTCCAGAATTCCTGTCCTAGCACTGGTATTAAGTGGATCTATAATTTATCCAAGGCCACTTGCCTCCAGGTGTTCTGTCCCCAGTTGTGCACTTGGGATCAGAGCACTTGTCCTGCATATGTCGAATGGCAGGTAAAGGGGAAAAGGGTCACTGAATAATTCAACTCCTCTCCGCAAGGGCACCAAGGTAGTCCCATAGGAAGGCAAAATAGCTTTCCTTTAAAAATGGAATAAATGTGAAGCAGCCTTCTGTGGCCATTCAGAGCTTTTTCAGCACTATGGAATTCACTAAGGAGAGAACCACATGAAAGTAGAATGTTAGGGTAATCCCTGAACCTGAGAGTTCTTACTGACTCCATTTGGATAGCACATGGTACGAGTGTGTGATTAATTACTTCTGATAACTCTGAAATCTGGGGCAGATTTCATTTTCCCCTCAGGCAATCTTTACCTGAATTGTTCCTTAGGAACAAGAGATCAGAACATCCCTACTCCAAAGAGTTATTCATCAGAGAATGGTAATGTGAAAGGGCATCCAACTTTTCCCCCTGCAGCTCCTTAAAGAAGAGTAACTATTGTTACATTAGCCCTTGATTAGAACTTCTTTGTAAATCACTTGGCAACAAATTGGCCTTAAATCTAGTTTGGAAAAATGGTGTGGGAAAATAGAGGAAAGAATAAAGTAGGGTTAAGGAAGAAAAGAGAGTGGAAATGAAAGTTATGCTTATCAAATAAAAGACAAGAGAAAAAAAGAAGTGCAGATTTCTTTCTACTCCTCATTGAAATTTCCCAAGGTGCCCCTGGGTGGGAGCTTTGTGGGCTCTCAAAGCCAGAGCTTTGTTTATTGGTGGATACACAGGAAGGCTCAGTAGGAAATGTAACTTCAGTTGGAAGGATGTAGAAGGACCTGTGTAATTTCACTTGTCTCATTCAATTTCTCCATCTGTTATGCTCTCTACTATCAGCTTCCCTTTCATGGGTGCTCATTAGTCACATACTAGGGGCACTGTGACAGGTGCTGCAGACACAAGAGAAATGATACACTGCTTCCTACCCGCAGGGAGATCCCAGTCAGGTGGGGGAGATACCAGGATTGCAGTCTGTTTCAATACACTGAGAGAGGTGCTAATGTACAAATACAGAGCATTGGAAGAGCTCAGAGAATGGGGCTCCAACTTAGGGAGGAAGGTAAGGGATCACAGGAAGGGTCCTCATTATGTTTCCAAAGAAATAGACTCAGAGATGGATTTGTGTGCAAGAGGCTTCCTGGAGAGTATTCACTTGCAAGGGGTTGAGGGGAGCAGGACTGGGCAGAGGGAGGCCACAGTTGCCAAAGAAGCCTGGGCTGATGCTCCAGCAATGCTAAAGCTGTGACTAATTGAGACAAGGGAGCAGGTGTTGGTGGCCTGCACTGACCACTCAATAGATGTAGGCAATCTCTGCAGGGAGGGACATGAGCTCAGCAAGGCTGCTCCCTGAGCCAAGAGAATTCCAGAGGAGAGATTTATCTCTGTGCCAGTGATAGCCAACACCCTGATGGTGGGGGTATGAGAGCTTCAGGTACACCATAGCATCCATCACAGGAGACTTTCCAAAAGAGAAGAGATCTGAGCTGCGTTTTGGAGTCTAAAATACTGACAATGAGAGAAAAGCTGTCCTAGGCAGGAAGAAGAACAATGTGCCAAGGCAGGGACCTCCATAAAGCCTTGTCCATTTGGAAAAACTACCAGGAATTCAGCACACCAGTGAGACCGGTGGAAGGCAGGGTTGAAGGAGAGGCATGGGGAGGGATGAGCTGAGACAGTAAGCAGCCAGATCATAAAGACCTCCATGTGCTGTGCTAAGGAGTCTGGATATTAGCCTGGTCAATGCGGTTTAGTGATTAAGTGTCAACCTATGAACCAGATTCCATTTCCAATCCGGATACATGCCCAGGTTTCAGATTTGATTCTAGTACAGGATGTGCAGGAGGCAGCAAATAGATGATTCTCTCTCATCATTGATGTTTTTATCTCTCTCTTTCCTTCTCCCTTCCTCTCTCTGAAATCTATTATACTAATAAAAGGGTACTATGCTAATTAGACCGGATAGACCGGATGTCTTCCGGACAAAGCCATGGTGGCAGGGGCTAAGGCAGAGGCATTTAGGGGTGATCAGGCCTGCAGGGAAGAGCAGTTAGGGATCGGGCCCATACCAGCAGGGACATACCCTAAGGGGGTCCCGAAATCCCGGATTGGAGAGAGTGCAGGCCAGGCTGAGAGGCATCCCCCCCCTCCCACCCCATGCATGAATTTCATGCATGGGACCATATATATATATATATATATATATATATATATATATATATATATATATTTTAAGTGTCTGGATTTTATCTTAGAAATAAGGAAGAAGCCAGTGAAGGATTTTCAATATTGCTTATACAGACGTTTTCTGATTTATACTCACAAAGTATGGAAAATGAATTAAGTACAAAGGAGAAAATAAAATACACCCATAATCCCACCACCAGAGATAATCATAATTAACATTTTGATAGTTTTTATTCTAGTATTTTTCTATTTAGAAATATATATATCTAGGCAGAGAGAAAAAGGTTTTTTTTTAAATTTTGTTTTTAAATATATTTTATTGTTTTTTTACAGAGATGAAGGGAGAGGGATAGAAAGTTAGAAACATCAATGAGACAGAAACATCCATCAGCTGCCTCCTGCACACACCCTACTGGGGATGTGCCCACAACCAAGGTACATGCCCTTGACCGGAATCAAACCTGGGACTTTTCAGTCTTCAGGCTGATGCTCTGTCCATTGAGCCAAACCAGTCAGGATAAGAGAAAATGTTTTTAAAAAACTAGGCAGATTATACCACAGGCACAGTTTTGTATCTTGCTCTTGTGATTTATATCACAAGTACCATCATATCATGAAATGTTTTTCAAACACATCCTATGTAATAAAAGCCTAATATGCTAAGTGTCCAGTTGTCTGATCATCCATTCAACCGATCAAAGCAAAATATGCTAATGATATGCTGAGGCTGCTCAACCACTTGCTATGACCTGCACTGACCACCAGGGGGTAGATGCTCCTACAGATAGGTTGCTTGCTGCTGGGGTCTGGCCAATTAGGACTGAGCAAGATGGTCTTGACATGCCCTGGAGCTCTCACTCGGTCCCTCCCAGGCTGGCCAACCTCCCACTCGTCCCTCCCCAGCCCCAATAGTCCACCAATGGGGTCCCTTGGCTTGAACTGTGTCCTCTCACAATCTGGGACCCCTCGGGGGATGTTGGAGAGCCAGTTTTGGGCCAATCCTAATCAACATAGGAACTGCCCCCTGGTGGTCAGTGCACTCCTACAGGGGGAGCACCGCTCAGCCAGAAGCCAGGCTCATGGCTGGCTCCCCCTGAGGGCTCCTAGACTGCAAGAGGGCCCAGGCTGAGCTGAGGGGACCCCTCCCCCCCTCCCCCGCCAAGTGCACAAATTTCATGCACTGGTCCTCTAGTGATTTAAATAATGGCATAGAATTCTATTAATTAGATTTAACCAATGCTTTTCTTATTGTTAGATAGTATGGTTTGTTTTCAGATCATTGTCTACAACTCTTATCCCTAAGATAAATTTCCAAAAGGAAATCACTGGGTTAAAAGATATGAATAATTTGCCTGGCCGAGGTGACTCAGTTGTTGAGTAATGACCTATGAACCAGGAGGTCACGGTTCCATTCCTGGCCAAGGCATATGCCTGAGGAGCAGGTTCAATCTCCAGTAGAGGGCATAAAGGAGGCAGCCAATCAATGATTCTCTCTCATCACTGATGTTTCTATCTCTCTCTCTCTCTTCCTTCCTCTCTGAAATCAATAAAAAAAGTATTTTTTTTAAAATATATGAACATTTTAAGGCTGATAAAATTATCAATGTGGAAGGTTTAAGAGCTAAAGTTAGATGCATAGAAATTTATTATTTTTATTTTATTTATGTTCTGTTAATTTACCTCTTTGTTTTCAATGGGGAACAGGGGAAGAAATACAAGCAACTAACAGGTGTTTAAGTTAACTGAAGGTTTGTCATGATGACTATGAAACTATGACACAAACCCATGGGGATTACCTGGATGCTCTGACTTTATCAGTGTTGCAAAGATCACATGGAATAGTGCCTATTCACCTACCTGGCATGGAGTCTGTCCTGACCCTCAACCAACTGAAGTATTCAGATTTCCCTTTTTCCTTCCTGTTGGAGAAAACCCAAATGTTCAAAGCCCCAAATCAGATGACCTTTAAGGTTCCTTTTCCTGCTAAAATTCTCTGAATGAACATGTCCTCTCAGCAAATGTTCCTCACAAGTGGGCTACATTGTCAGCAGTGCTTTCAATATAATGCTCCTTCCCTGTAAGCAGACAAATATAAGAAACTTTAGGCCTTATATGGTTATAACAGAAATTGTCCCAAATGCTCTCAAATTTATCTTTATTTGTGCTGCTGCCTATAAATTACTTTCTCATGGGATATGTATGGTATGAATTACAGAAATAACCCATTCCTTCCCCCACTTGTAGCCAGCCCTTCCCCAGGCTTATGGAATACTTCTTTTTGATGTTCATATCCTAATTTTAATCCAACTGTTTTGTTCTGTTGATGGTCCCTGGAGCCTACATCAGACATAATTCTCAGGCAATGGGAAGCTAATTTCCGGGAATGTGACCAGTTCCGTTCATTAGGACCCTTCTGACAATGGACTCTCTCTAAACAGTCTTCCTGCCATGTGTTTATAATCACTTGGAGTTATCTACATGGCACTCAAGTTGCCCTCCCATCTGAAGTGGCCCTTGGGGTAGTGCTCATTCATCTAGCCTGCCCTGGTTTTGTTGTTGTTGTTTTAATCTAACATCTCAAGAGGCAAATTGGCCTAATGAAAAAAGCACCAAATTTGTATCAAGAAGTCTGGATTCTTGGCAGAGTTCTGCCACTAACAATCTAGGTGACAGAGAAGAATTTGCCTCCCATCTACCCATCTCTCAGAGTTGTCATGGAGAAAAAACAAAGTAATATTCTTCAGAGCAGAAAACAACATGTACACTTGCCCAGATAACAATGGTATTTTATTGTAGTAATATCTTTTATATGAAAGGAAGAAGAAATAATATAGACCACAAAGAAAATGTAGCAATTCAAAAATGTTTATTAAGCCCATCAGAAACAAGAGCAGGCACTTGGAGCACAAAGGAAAACAGAGTACAGGGGTTCAGAGACTGGTTGACTTACAGACACGGGAACCAATACTTGTAGTGATGAGAAGCACCTAAATGGATATATGTATAACATGGCCTGGGAGCACAGAGGAGGAGGCAGCCCAGAAAAGGCAGCAAAAGTCAACAGGAGACATTTGAGCAAAGACTTGAAGGACGAAAAAGACAACATCTAGGCGGGTAAATCAGGAAAGAGAGCATCACTTACAAAATCCCCAAGAAGAAACAGAACACAACATACTCAGAAAACCACAGATCTGTCAGGGTGTGAAGCACACAGTGGGTGTCAGGAAGTAGCAAAGCTGAAATATCATTCCCTTCCTGTGGGATGCTGCATTTATCCTCTGGGAAAACAGTGCCAGTGACATGCCTCAAGAATGGTTATATCAGTCATGGTCCAGGCAAGAGTCAGGCGGTACACTGAAATCAGTAATTAAAGAAGAGTTTACAGAGGGATTATGTTTAAAAGTGTAGGGACCCATGAGGAGGCCTGTTGCTATCTTTAGATCTGGAAGGGTGAGGGAAGAGCAGTACTGAAACTTGGAAGTGAGAGTCCTGTGGAGAGGGCTGTGTGACGGGAGCTGTGAGCATTAGTTGAGGGAGGCAGCCAGTGTGCGCTGACCTCCAGGGAAGGAGTTAGGAGATAAATGCCTCTTCTCATTGCTCCCACCCCCTCATCTCATCAGTGCCCCTCATTGGGCAAACCTAACAAGAAGCCAGAGTGCAAAGGAGATTTGGGGGAAGAAGGCAGGGAGAAGGATGGTTCTAGAAGGACAAATGGAGGCCATTAGCATTGAGCAAGTAATACCAGGTTAGAATTGTATGAAGCTCATCAGGCAGCAATATGGAGAAAGGAGCTGTGGAGAAAGTGGAAGAAGTAAGACATAATCCAAGTGAGAAATGATGGGGATTGGATAAGATGGAGACTGCAGCAGGGAAGAGGCACAATGGATTCAGAGAATGTTTAGAAGATACATTTAAGAACTTTATGGTTGCTCACTGGTGGATTTCAAAAGTCCTTTCTCATACATGTACAGTTCACCAGGCAATAAATAAAACAATCAAGAAACATGGCAATTCTGTGAGATATAGCTTGTAATTTCTGATGTCTAAGACCTTTTTTTTTTTTTTTTTTTTTTTTTAGCAGTTCATTTTGATGGTAGTTTCAATTCTTGTATTTGGAAACCAAGAACATATGTAAGGTGTTTTCATTCTTGTCAAATATCTCAATATGTATGCACCATCTAAAAAACATGGTGATTGGCCTAGCAAGTGTTGCTCAGTGTGGTTGAGCATCAACCCATGCTTCGTCAGGACACATGCCCAGGTTGCAGGCTCGATCCCCAGTAGGGGGCATGTGAGAGGCAGCTGATAGATGATTCTCATCATTGATGTTCCTATCTCTCTCTCCCCTCCCTTCCTCTCTCTGAAATCAATAAAAGCATATTCTAAAAAAACATGGCAATTGTAGTGGGCTCAGCGGTGGCCCCCAAAAGATATACCCATGTCTCGGAACCTATGAATATGCCCTTATGTGGGGAAATAGTCTTTGCAGATAGATGTAAAGTTAAGGATTTTGAGATGAGTTTATCCTGGATTGTCTGATTGGCCCTAAAGCCAATGACAAGTGTACTTAAAAGAAATAAAAGAGGAGACCACATGGGACACAGAGGGGACACATGAAGATAAAGGCAGAGCTTGGAGTAATACAGCCACAAGTGAAGGAACTCCTGGAGTCACCAGGAGGTGTAAAAGATGAAGAAAGATTCTCTCCTGGAGCCTCCGGACACCTTGATCTAAGAGTGCCAGTCTCGAGAATTGTGAGTGAACACATTTCTGTGTTAAGCCACCCAGTTTGTGGTCATTTTTAATGGCAGCTGTAGCACACAAATACAGCAATGAACCAAGGAAAACAGTATTCTGATGGCATGTCTGATCTATATACACAGGATGAAGCCAATCTTCAATTCATTTTTATCCTGTGTCAAACCTATTTGGTGAGCTGAGGTAGTGCTTGGTTGAAATGGTACTTGTTTTAGATTGACCAAAGCCAGGTAGCAAAGTTTATAAATCCCACACATACCTCAAGATGTGTAGAACACTATGTGACATTCATGGCACAACTGGGTGAAACCAATTGACCTACAGAAATTGTGCCTTTATCTTCGATTGCTAAAATGTTTACCCCAAAAGAAAAACACAAGGACAACATTTGCTTATTTGATGTCACACATTCTGGATGCTGCAGTTGGCTTCAATGAAATGAAATTGCATTAAAGACATGTCAGGGTAGACATCTTAAAACATGCTTTAAAGTTGTACCAAATATGTTAGTATTAACTTTCATCTTTGCCAATTAAGCTTCATCCTTGCCCATGAAAGAACTTCTGAGACCCTGTGGCATAGAGAGGTAGAAGAGATTGCTAGAAAATGTTCCAGTTTGTAGCTTGGGTGTACACATGGTGGCTTCACTGAACAAACCAGAGGTTCCAACAGTAAGAGCATATTTGAGGAGGTGGATGGATGAATGGATGAATGGATGAATGAATGGATGCAGTTTTGAACAGATTGGATTGTAGGATGCCTAAGGCAATTTGAAATATGTCTAAACTTAAAAGTGAAGTTTGAGAGGACATTCCAAATCATTGCTGTTTTCCAATAATAAAGTAGAAATTGTTTTATTTTTTTGATGTGTGTCTTTCTAAATAATAGTGCCCTATAAATCAAACACAGAACCTATTTTCACTTCTATACAGTTCAGGATTTGTTCCTTTTTACCAAAAGCAAGATTTCCACTTGAATATATCTTGCCCCCATGCAGCCAGTTGGCCCTGTTTCTAGATCCCAGAGTATACAAAACTCTAACAGTAAGTCCAACCTTCTTATTAGAGTTGAAAATTGGCCATGTGACCCACTTCTGGGCAATGGGCTGGGAGGGCTAATGGGTTTCTTGGAAAGCAGATTCATTGTTTTTCTGGAAGAAGTACTGGAAACCGGCTCTCCGGACAGAATAAGGGAGCACTAGAACAGTACTACTGACAATCATCCTGTTCCCACCAGGAGAGCCAGCCCTGAGATCCAGTTAACACTGCACTCAAAGATGGAGATAACTGGGTTCTATGATCACCACTCAACCACTGCATCCACCTCTCCTGAGCCAATACATGTCTTTATCACTTAGGCCACTGTCACATTTTCTATTAACTGTCAATGTAAACGCCCTAAAACCCATTCCAGTGTCTTCTGACACTTTATTCCTAAACCCAATTACCCCAGACCTCCCCTGGCGAGGCTCCTGTTACTTGTCAGTTGTCATTTCTGTGTCACTTGTTAAAGCCCCTGGCATGGAACTTAGCACACAATAGGCAATAGGTAAATGATAGCCCCTGCTACTTCATCCTGCTTCTCAGCTCTGAGCACTCTCTCTCCCAGATCCCACCACTGTTTCTGCAATGCTCTTGCTAGAAGCTAGTTCCCAGCAGCTCCAGCAGGCTGGACAGTGAGAAATCTCACTGCCCAAGAGGGTTGTAGCTGTGGATCTAGCAATCCAGAAACACCAGCGAGTGAGTTGCCTTCTTTTTCAGACTGCCCCGTTGGCTAGTCACAGAGAGTCTTACTTTTCAAGGGATTCAGAAACAGTGGGATAGCACCAACACCAACACCATATAACCTCAGTAAAATTTGGTTTCTGATCATTCAGAGCTAACTCAAGATATTTCACACCTGAGTCATTGTTGCCAGTATCCATTGTCGCATTGCCGATGTGCAGAAAGACTGATTAATAAAGAATTCTCATTACTAGAACATTCGTAGTATTACTAACGGAGAGGCCAGAACTCAGACCAGTAAGTTCTTTAGAAAAACAGACTGTTGGCTTTCCCCTCTCCTTTACCTGAACGTCTTAGTTTTGGGACCTGGCCCATCAGAAGTTGCATAAATCCTCATTAGGGCCGCGTCTCAAACTTTTCTGAGTAATGAATGACACTGCCCTAGAATGGCGTATTCTATAACACATTCTAAGTGACCTTCTGAAATTGGTTTTGTTTTTGTCCTTTTGCCTCTTTGGTTAAAATTCATTCAAATTTGATATGTCACTCTTACAGTAATCTAAGACACTGGAAGATACCTTGGGATATTGTGAAAACAAATGACAAAACACTGGTGCAAGAACACTAGGAGGGGTGGAAAGTGCCCACCCCCTCTCGCTGGTGACTCACTTCTGTGACTCAGAGTGCTTGTCACACAGCTCAGCAGCATCCACTGGGCCTGTCTGCAGCTCACTGTCCTCTGCTACCCAGAGGGAAATTAAGGATTCATCGGATAAAGTACACAGCATGCTTTCAGATCTTCTGGGTGCAGGTTACATAAACACAAGGCATTATCATCTCCCAAGTGTTAAGGAACATTGAGATGCAGGCAAAGGAGGGTGGGGAAGTTAGGGGAGAGATCTCATTTTCACAAAGGGGTTACCTAAAACTGGATGCCACAACAAAGCCAGGCCCTAGAAGCTTCATAGAATGGAGGAAATTCTTATTGTTGATTTAACTATTAAAATTCAAAATTTACCGCAAACTTAAAGAAAGAACTGAAGCCACATTACTCACAGAAGGGAAACCCTGTGTCAATTTTCATTACTGGACACCAAAAATGTCAGACAAATCCAGTGATTTGCTAGAACCAAGGCAAAACCTGCCCACCAGTGCCAGGAGCTCCCTTGCAAACAGGTGCAGGGCTAACAGTATGCTGAACCTTAAACTCATTTGGAAAATGAGCCTGTGAATTTTTTTCTTTAGCAAATGCCACTGGGTGACCCACCTTCAAGTTAAACAGTTGAAACTCAGCCTGTTCTGTTTCCCTTGAGTTCTAAAGGCCACGGTTTCAACACATTTTTGCCAGAAACAACTTAGAGGCTTTCCTGAATGGGCACCAAAGCCCTTGTAATGATGTAGTCATTTCAAATTAACATCCCAATTTAAAGCAACTAAATCTTATTTTTGTTTGTGATCAAAATTTATGTTGGAACACCTCTGTGGAATGTACTGGAGGTGAAATCCAATACATTCACCCAAGACAGGGCATTTACTTACAAACATGAATGGGAACAGAGGCTTAAGTCCAGATGTCAATAACCCAAGACTGTTTCTGAAAAGGAAAATTTATCTACCTTGTCGATCACTCTGGCTTGAACCTAAGCCTCAAGTAGGCAAGAGAACCAATGGGCAAGTCTTTCTCTTTCAAAATATTTTCTTTTCCTGAAAACATCAGCTAGAAAGTAGCAACCTGGAAGAAAAATATCAAAAGAGAGAAAAGATTATTGGTAAACCAAAAACTGAAAACCAAAATGTCCTTGTAGGAATGTGTATATTAATGCCTCACAGTACTACTCAGAGATAAATAGGAACCAACTATCAACAAACACATGGATTAATTTGGATGGACTTCAAGGGAATTCTGGTGAATGAAAAAAGCCAGTCTTAATAGGTCATACACTGTACAATATCATTTGTATAGCACCCTCAGATAGCAAAGTTACATAATTAGGGGACAGATTGGTGGTTGCCATGGGGTTAGGATGCTGAGCGAGTATGATTGTAAAAGCAGCACGAGCAAGCTCTCTATAGTGATGGAATTGCTTGTTTTTAATATATTTTATTGACCTCTTACAGAGAGGAAGGGAGAGGGATAGTTAGAAACATTGATGAGAGAGAAACATTGATCAGCTGCCTCTGCATACCTCCTACTGGGGATGTGTCTGCAACCAAGGTATATGCCCTTGACCAGAATCAAACCTAGGACCTATCAGTCCACAGGCCAATGCTCTAGCCACTGAGCCAAACCAGTTATGGCAATATCTAGGTTTTTATATGGCACCATGATTATGTAAGAAGTGACCATGAAGGAAACTGGTGAAAGGTACCCAGGACCACTCTACTATCTTTGTTATCATTGCAACTTTTTCCAAATCTAGAATTATTTAAAACTAGGGGCTTGGTGCACAAAAATTTGTGCACTTGGGAGGTCCCTCAGCCCGACCTGTGCCCTCTCACAGTCTGGGACCCCTCTGGGGATGTCCACCTGCTGGTGTGCCTGGTCAGCCTGGGTGAGGGGCTGATGGCTATTTGCAGGCTTGCAAAGCCCCCCAGTGGGCTCCCTCACCCCACTGGGGTGTGGCTAGTGTGGGTGACTGGCTGAGGGTCATTTTCAGACTTTCAGGCTGCCCACAGTCCCTTCAGGTTTTGGGCCCCTACTGGGGTGCCTGGCCAGCCTGGGTGAGGGCTGATGGCTGTTTGAAGGCTTGCCAAGCCCCTCAGTGGCATCCCTCACCCCACTGGGGTGTGGCCAGTGTGGGTGACTGGCTGAGGGGTGTTTTCAGACTTTCAGGCTGCCTATAGCTCCCATTGACCCAATGTCCCAGCAAGGCTGGCTAGAAGCAGGTTTCTCAGGTTTGTTTATCTTCTATAATTGATACACTGTTCCTTTAAGCCGAGGCCTAGGCAGGTAATGAAACCTCCTCTCTGCTTCACCTCATGGCTTCTATAATTGAGATACTGTTGACCTTAGAAGTCAGGCCCGGCCTGCTGTTTGCTTCAGCTCCAGAGGCTTCTATGATTGAGATATTGTTGCAAATATGTTGTTGCCTGGAGCCGGGAGAAACCCAGCTGGGCCTGCAAACACTTTCACTCCTGCTGCAATGGAAACTGCCTGTTTACTCAGCTCTGTGAGTGCTGGCCTCCATGTTGGCTGGGATAATTTGCATATAGTCACTCTGATTGGCGGGTGGGCGTGGCTTAGGTGTCTTGAAGGGATGGTCAATTTGCATATTGTGCTTTTATTATATAGGATATAAAAGTAAAGAGAACAGAAAAGAATGAGAGAGGAAGTAAAAAAAGAATGAAAAAGAAACAATTTGAGATGAATACAGACAACTCGAGAGATGAAAGGGTGACAGGAAATAGTTGGAGGAAGTAATAGCAAGAATAAATACTAGAGGTTACAGTCAGGCAAGCTGACAAACAGAAACTGTTTGGATTGTAAATTGCAAGTGAACTCAGTGAACAGAGAAGGGGAAAGATCATTGAACTGTTACTCCTGAATGACCAGGGTAGAAATGAAGCACAGCGAGCAAGAAGATGGGGAGTGATTGTGGCAGCAGTAGTTGCAGGAAGGATCCACGATGGGTGAGGGCTGTGGAAAGGGTGGATATAGCAGCTGATATTGCTTAGGATGTGACACAGGTCAAATGAGAAAAAGAAATGTAACTGGAGGAAATGTCTGACCTAGAAAGAAATATTCATAAGGAAAATGCACCATAAAAATTAGTAAGTTGAGAAAAAAGAGGCAAAATTCTTGAGCATGAGCAAAATACTGATCAAATAATGAAGAGCTAATCAAAGAACAGGTAGGTGAGTGAGAGGAGAAAAGCACTCACTCAAGTTTGGGAAATTTACAGAAACCAGGTTTTCAGAAAATGTGCAGTAAAACCCAATGACCTCTGGAAAAGTGTCCCCCTACCCGGCTCTAAAACCAACACATCCTGAATGTTTTAGATTGATTTCATAAATAGCTTTGATAGCCTAGTAAATACATGTCAAGTGTACATTCAAACTGAATTTCACTTCAGAAATATGACCTTAATGACCACTGTTCCTGTAAAAGTAACAACTGCAGAAGGGTGAATTGCTGTAAGGGAGGAAAGAGTTTGTAAGTCAGCTTTCGTGAAAACACCTTAGAGTCCACCAGGGCTATGGACCATATGCAGGATCCAAACATCCCAAGAAGCCCTAGCCGACTTGGCTCAGCAGATAAAGCATCAGCCTGCAGACTAAAGGGTTTTCAATCTCAGTCAAGGGCACATGGCAGGGTTGAGAGCTCGATCCCCAGGAGAGGGCGTGCAGGAGGCAGCCAGTCAATGATTCTCTCTCATCATTGATGTTTCTATCTCTCCCTTCCTCTCTGAAATCAATAAAAATATATTTAAAAAAATACATCCCAAGAGCATAAGCAACCAATAATATTAAAATATGGAAATTAATAGTGATTCTAAGATCTTAAAATCTGAGACTTAGTGTAGTCATAACAGAATTCTTACCACACATTGAAAACCCAAGTTTATAGTTCCTATAAGAGCCACTGGGAAATTCCCAAGGAGGGCAGCCCCTAAAAAAAGAAAAGAAAGATAATTGGCTACTCTTCATGGATGGAAAAGTCAAAAATCAACATAATGGTTTCTATTCCAGCTACTTGGGTAAATATCAACTCAGATTTCTTTGGAAACACTCTCTCCACAGTAAGGACAAAACTGAAGTCATCCTGAAAATGTGATTGGACAGGAACCCATTTATCTCCACTGCCACCAAGCCCACCCTCTAACCTTGGCAGGAAGTCAGTCAGCAAGTAACCTAAAAATTAAGAAATGCAAAGCACATGGTAAACTTTGCCAGATAATTGTTTTCTGATAAATTATGTTCCTGCAGCAATACAAAGAAAACCTAATTTTGTATAACAGTTTTACACAAATCCCTTGCAAACAGCAGAGATGTGCGTTTTTTAGAAAGAATGCTTTAATAAACCTGATTGAAGGGCCTGTGGGTGGCTGGTGCCAAGGACTGAGAGAGGTGAGAAAAAGCTATTTTTTTTCTGCAAAAGTATCATGGTGGCTGGAAGGGAAGAATTCTTGAAAACAGAATTTGAGATGCTACTCTGTGGAACGATTAAAAGACCAACAGCTGAGAATAGAACAGGAAGAACTGGGAAGAGAAATCTAATGGCAATTTGGGAAATAAAGCCTGAGCATTGTGAGATGTAGATTTTCTCATCAGTCTTGCCTATAAAATCTTCAGTAAAGTCTGCATTCTCTACCTGGTGGAGTAAATTTTCACTGAGAGCCCTGCCTGCTTCAAGGCTGTGCAAGGGCAAAACCAGGGGCTGTAGTGGTGACCTGCTCATTAACTATTAATTATTTCATTTAAGATATGAAGAACCCGAGGAAAACAAGCCACAGGGGAAGAAAAGAGAGGGGGGAGAATCTAGGCTGAGTACCTTCTTTTACTAAATTTTTAAATTCTTTAGTCACTTACTCTTTTCTTTTTTTTTTTTTTTTGGTTTCCAAACAGGCTTTGTTGGGAGGGCATTCTTACCTAAGTTTTATTACATGGGTATTATCTCATTGATTCCCTCCAAACCCTCATGCAGCTTTAAATATCACAAAGATCCTTTTCAACTCTACTATCCTTCTCCCCTCCCAGTATCTCAGAAGCCTTCCCATCCTCTTTGGAAACAAATCTAGGTGACATTAAAATGATTACCCATGTTGCCACTGTGCAGTTGCTGCTTATTCCTATAGGTTATCATCTGATTACTGTTCCTCTCTTTGTAAAACATAATGGTTAACTATTCTCACCAGATAATCTCTTTGCTGCTGCCTTAAATAACTTTTTTTTTTCAGAAAGGTTGGCCATTCTAGGAAGCTGAAAAATGTAAGTGAATCTGTGTGTTTGTCTCTTTGTAAATAAATTATATCACAGAGACAGATTAGATTCTTATTAGTTATGCTGAATCCTGACTGTAAGTTTCTTTTTGAACCAAATCTAAACTAATAAAAGCGGAATAGTAAAATTAACCGTTTCTTCGGGACGCCCAACAGCCAATCAGAGCGACTGTATGCAAATTAGCCTAGCCAACATGGCGGCCGCCACTCACGGACCTGAGTAAACGTTTAGGCAGCGTCCGTTGCAGCAGGAGCGAGAGCAAAACTGTTTTCGGCCCTTGGCGGGCAGGCTCCGAAACATGTTTCAATAATGTAACAATCATAGATTCCTCAGGAGCTGAAGGGAACAGCACCTGGCCTGCCTTACTAAGAGTAACAAAGTCTCTTTATAGACCCCCGCTGCGAGGTGAAGCAGAGGAGGTTTCGTTACCTCAGCCGACCTCGCCTTAAAGGAACAGTACATCAATTATAGGAGATAAACAAACCCTAGAAACCTGCGTCCAGCTAGCCTTGCTGGGACATTGGGTCAATGGGAGCTGTGGGCAGCCTTAAAGCCAGAAAGCGCCAATCAGCCCCTCACCCAGGCTGGCCACAACCCAGTGGGGTGAGGGACGTTCCTGGGGGGCTTGGCCAGCCTGGAGACAGCCATCAGCCCGTCACCCAGGCTGGTCAGGCACGCCAGCAGGTGGACATCCCCAAAGGGGTCCCAGACTGAGAGAGGGCACAGGCCAGGCTGAGGGACCTCCCGAGTGCACAGAGCGGCTGCAGGGCAGAAAAGCGCAGGACCCAGGACCAGTGCATGGGTTGGAGGGCACCGGGAAGCAGATAAGAGGTGGCAGGGTTGGCGGCCTGCTTGGTGGGCTTCCCAGGCCCTTTGCGGGGCACCGGGGAGCGGGTAAGAGGTGGCAGGGGGTTGGCGGCCTGCTTGGCAGCTGTCCAGGCCCTTGGAGGGGCATTGGGGAGCAAGAAAGAGGCAGCAGGGGATCAGTGGCCTGCTTGGTGGGCTTCCAAGGCCCCTTGCAGGGCACCAGGAAGTGGGAAATCCAGGTGGCGGGCCGAGAAGTGGGAAAGAGGCAGCTGGGAGTCAGTGGCCTGCTTGGTGGGCTTCCCAGGCCCCTTGCAGGGCACCAGGGAGCGAGAAAGCAAGGTGGTGGGATGGGGAGCGGGAAAGAGGTGGCGGGGGGG
>PVJC01016613.1:0-33402 GCA_004026665.1 Murina feae | reverse complement strand
TCTTTTCTCTTGCAGCTTTTAAGATTCTCTCCTTGTCTTTTGCTCTTGGCATTTTAATTATGATATGTCTTGGTGTGGTCCTCCTTCTGTTCCTTTTGCTTGGAGTTCTCTGCGCTTCCTGGACTTGGAAGTCTATTTCTTTCACCAGGTGAGGGAAGTTTTCTGTCATTATTTCTTCAAATAGGTTTTCAATATCTTGTTCTTTCTCTTCTTCTGGCACCCCTATAATTCTGATGTTTGTGCGCTTGAAGTTGTCCCAGAGACTCCTTACACTATCTTTATACTTTTTGATCCTTTTTCTTTTTTCTTCTTTTCTTTTTTCTTTTTGCTTGTCCCGCTGGGTGGGTTTTGCTTCTTCATATTTCATATCTTGGACTTGCTTCTTGCGATCCTCTCATCTGCTGTTGGATGTCTCTATAATATTCTTCATTTCTGTCAGTGTATGATTCATTTCTAGTTGGCCCTTTATCATATCCTTGAGGGTCTCATCAAATTTATCGGCAGTCTCTAGCATTTTCTTGAAAAACCTAATAACCGTGGTTTTGAACTCTATATCCTGTCGTTTTCTTTCCTCCATTTCTGTCATTTGTGACCTGTTCCGTCTCCGCATTTTGGCTGCTTTCCTTTCTGATTTAGGCGATCACTGCGAGGGATTAACCTCTAAGCCACTTGGTTATGAGAGTCAGCTGTGTCTACAGTGGGAGAACTTCTGTGCTGGAGACACCCTTATGCGGCAAGAGTTGTTTCAGTGGAGCTTTTATGCTCACTGCATCTGCCCCGAGTGTGTTTCTTGTGGATCTGTTTTGTTTAGGTTAGTCCCACTCTGGCCACTGGGTTGGGGCTGGCTCCTGTATCTTTAAGGAGGCGTTGATTAAGCCTGTGCCTTAGGCTACTCAGTCTTTTATCTGCAAAAGCCTCTGACTCAGCTTGGGAGGGGCGGGGCCTCGGGGAGTTTGCAGGGAAGGGCGGAGCAAATAGCTATGGTGCTTTTCAGCGCTGCGCTGAGAGACATCAGGTCTCTGTGTCCCACGGTAATTGCTGCAAGCAACGCTGAGAGAAACCCGTTTTGAATTTCCTCCTGGTGCCAGTCAGTCCCCCTTCTCTGGGTGTCTGGGTCCTCAAAACTCGCTTGGAACTGGAGTTCAGAGCCGCTGGGGACTTGTGGCTCTCTCCGTTTTGGAAAAGAACCGCGTCCCCTGGCGCCAGCCCTCTCCCTGAGCCCCGTGCACACGTCTCCATACCTCTGTACTTTGCTTCCGCTGCTCCTCTGAGTCTCAGACTCTTCTCTAGTTGTAGGATTTTCACTCAGCCAGCCTTCCTGTGGGTGCGAGTGGTGTCCGTGTGTTCTTTTCGAGGTTTTTCTGAAATAGTTGTTCACGGCTGCATTTACGGTGTCTACCCTATGCCGCCATCTTGTTTCCTCTGTTTTAATAATATATATATATAAAAGCCAAGCAATTGGAATTACCAGTCCCTATGACATGCACTGCGGTGGCCAACCAGGGAGCCCTGGTCTGCACCTCCCCCAGCCTCTCATGGCCCCTTCCCCCCCAGGAGTTTTTTTTTTATGTATTTGGGTGCTCCTACATTGGGTGTATATATGTTTACCAGGGTTATATCCTCTTGTTGTATCAATCCCTATAGTATTATGAAGTGGCCTTCCTTATCTTTTGTTATGGCCTTCCCTTTGAGATCTATTTTGTCAGATAGCATTGCTACCCCAGCTTTTTTTTTTTTCATTCCCATTTGCCTGAAAGATATTTTTCCATCCCTTCACTTCCAGTTTGTGTGAGTCCCTTGTTCTGAGGTGGGTCTCTTGTAGACAGCATATATATGGGTCATGTTTTTTAACCATTCAGCCACTCAATGTGTTTTGATTGGAGCATTTAGTCTATTTACATTTAACATTATTATTGGTAGATATTTCTTTGTAGCCATTTTTATTTTTGTGCCTGTGGTCATTCTTTCGTTTTTATTTCTTCTGTTTACACCAGTCCCTTTAACATTTCTTGCATTGCTGGCTTGGTAGTGATAAACTCCCTTAGCCTTTTTTTGTCTGTGAAGCTCCTGATTTCCCCTTTAATTTTGAATGATAGCCTTTCTGGATAGAGTATTCTTTGATTCAGTCCCTTACTTTGCATCACTTTGTAAATTTCCTTCCATTCTTTTCTGTCCTGATGTATTTCTGTTGAGAAATCATTTGATAATCTAATGGGAGACCCCTTGTATGTAACTTTCTTTCTCTTTCTTGCAGCCTTTAAGTTTCTCTCTTTGTCTTCAACGTTTGCCATGTTAATTACAATGTGTCTTGTTGTGAGTCTTTTCAGGTTCATCTTGTTTGGGACTCTCTGTGCTTGTGTGATTTTTTTCTTCCCCACATCAGGGAAGTTTTCTGACATGATTTCTTTAAATAGGTTTTCTTACCCTTGTTCCTCTTCTGTCGTTGCAGCACCCCTATTATTCATATGTTGCTTCATTTCATGTTGTCCCAAAGCTCCCATAGGCTCTCCTCCTGTCTTTTAATTTTTTTCTCCAGTTGCAATTCAGTTTGGGTATGTTTTGCTTCCCTTTTTTCTAATTCGCTAATTCAGTCCTTTGCTTCTCTTAGTCTACTGTTGAAACGTTCCATGGTGTTTTTTATTGCAGCTATATCACTCTATATCTTCTTGATTCTTACATAAGTTGATGTTTTCATCCATCTGGTTTATAAACTGTATGACCCTTATTCTGAATTCTTTTTCTGACATATTGCATTACTCTGTTAAACTTAGCTACTTTTCAGTTGATTCCTCCTTTTCTTTCCTCTGGGAGTTTCTTTGTCTCCCCATTTTTGCTCTCACCAAAGGATCTAGGTGTCGAGTCATGCTGGGGATACTCCTCGGGCGGTCGTGGCAGCAGCTGCTCCTCTGGTCGGTGCTGCTCACAGCAGTGGTGACTCCTCTGGTTGCAGGGGCAGGCTGCTCATGCATTTGCTGCTCTTCAAATAGGGGCGGGCTGCTCTCAAGGCTGTTGCTCCTCAGATGGGGGCGGGCTGTGCGCACTGCTGCTCCTTGAATGTCTGCAGGCTGCTCACTCAGCTGCTGCTCCTCTAACAGGGTCAGGATGCACCAGGCTGCTGCTTCGGACATGGGTGGACCGCTCGCGAGGCTGTTGCTCCTCAGTTGGGGGCAGGCTGCATGATGCTGCTCCTCGGACTGTGACAGGCCACGTGAGGCTGCCGCTCCTTGTACTGGGGCGTGCTGCTCGCCAGGCTGCTGCTCCTTGGACGGGTGTGGACAGCTCGTCTGACTTTTGCTCCTGGGATGGGGGTGGGCTGCTCGTGAGGCTGCTGCTCTGGTGATAACATTTGAGATCCATTCTCTTGACAACATTCAAGTATATATGATGCAGTATTAGCTATAATCAGCACGCTGTACATTAGATCCCTAAATTTGTTAATCTAATAACTAGAACTTTGAACCCTTTGACCTATATTTCACCATATCCCTCATCCCTGAAGCCCTAGCAACCACTACTCTGCTCTATTTCGCTGAGTTTGTCTTTTTACATTACACATGTCATATCATGTAGTATTTGTCTTTATCTGCCCTCAAGGTCCATCGAAATTGTTGCAAACAATAGTGTTAGGTCACCGAAGGAGGAACACACAAGGCCAGAATGGTGAGAGATTGTGAATTTATTCTAGCATCGGCACACCCGATGGCTGAGCCCCAGATGGCTCCATAAGCCCCAACGACTGGAAGTCAGAGATTTTTAAAGAACTCTAGGCGGGCTTTTTCTGGGCAGAGAATTCTCTGTGCAGGTCCAGATTCTGGGACCGTCCAGAGGGAAGATATAATGGTCTAAGCAAGTAGAATGTCCATTGTGATGTGGCCTAAAGATCAGTTCCCAGGGGAGAGGGTATTGATTCAGTTACTTGATCAGATCTAACATTCCAGCCTCTTTGTTTTATGGAATAGGGATGAAGGTCACGTCTTCTGTATTTACTTCCTGCTGAGGGGGCACATTGAGACCACAGGGGAATGGACTTTAATAGTATTAGGCTGGATGAGGGGGTTGCAGCAGCATGATTTCTCTAAGGGACTGGTTGGTGAAGTCTCAAAAACAGTCCCGTTGAGTGACTTGGGAGGTAAAAGCTGGTCCTGAGGCTGCCACAGCATCACTTGTCTGGTTTTGCTGCTTTTCTGAGCCTGGGGCTAAAATACAACTGAGGCCTAGATGTTATCTTTAGGCAGGAAAAAATCAGGGATCTTAGTTGCCTGACTAGTTATTTACTACGGGAGGATAGGTTATCCAGGAGACGAGGTTCTTGGTTTCCCAGTTTTGCCCCTTGCTAGCATCCAGAGCTTTCTGACCCAGTGAGTTTCTATACCTGTATCTGGCCCATCATCCTTGCTCTGAGTGTCAAAGGGCCAGTGAGGCCCGGGCACAAAAGGAGGTTTTGATGGTGTCTAGAGGTGATATTTCCTGAGTGCAAGTAGGGCTTGTAATCTGGTGGAGATGAACTATTTTATAAAATTTAATATTACTGGGGCAAAAGCTAAAAGAATAAGAATTATGATAAATGGTCTGGTGGAAGGAAAGAGACATTAGTTTGGAGTGCTGTAGTCTAATATACCAAAATGAGGTTTATCTTCAAATCATTTACCCTTAAGTGTCCTGGTTTAGGGAAGATAGGGTTTTCTGGATTGCTGCAAACTGCTTGGCATCTGGATTTTCTAGATGGTTGCAAACTACTGTTTTACTCTCAGTTTCCCTATTCTGCTTATAACCCTTAATTTTCCAATTACTTAGGCAGCATTACTTATATTAACATTTATGAACACTCTCACTTTCAAGAAACGTAACTTTAACAAAGCACAAGACATTACATTAACAGTTTCATATATATTTTATAGATTTTCTCTAACAAAAGCTAAAGTTAGGTGAGCTTAAAACTTATTGAGATATTTAGATATTTACCATTTAACCCAGCAATGCTCCAAATCTTTTGGTTGCCAAAGAAGACTTTGGGAAATTATGTGTAGGCATATGAGGCTGTAGAAAAGACTGAGGGGGAGGGAGGGAGCAGGCCCTACAGCCTGTTCTAGGGCTGCAATTTTCAGGCTTCCAGCTGCTTGGATTTAAAACTGCCACATTTTTCCTTAAAGACAACATGCTAAGGTTTGGGTGATAATGAGTTCAGCTTCTGATAGTAGCCAGACTGTTAAGCCCAGTTTTAGTAAAGAAACTATTCTTTGGGAGGGGGGAGGACAAGAAGGCACTGAGGTGAGAGCATTTTTTAGAGCATTAAAGCAGGTGATAATGCTGGCCTTAGAATCTAAAGGTTCAGTGATGGGGGTCCCTTCACCATGTCATGTCATAAAGGAGTTTTGCGAGAAAACTCAATTTGGGAACTCAGAGGGGGGAGTACCCAGCAAGCCCAAGAAAGGAGAGTATTTCTTGTTTAGAGGAGGGGACAATCATGGAAGAGATGAAGTTTTTACAGTCTAAGAAACGGTGTGGCTTTGTGGGATGAGAGTGAAACTGAGGTAGTCAACTGTGGTTTGGGACAACTGGGCTTTTTGAGGGGATGCCCAGTAGCTCTGATCAGGCATTGAGGTAGAACTACAAAAGAGTGAATGGGGGTATTTAGTAATATGCAGTGTAGAGGTGAAGTGGCTAATGGCTGTGAGATTAGTTTATCAACTCTCATAATAGAGACTGAGTAGGGGAAAATGGTCCCAGTGAATTCGGGGAGGGCAGAATAAGTAGCTCCAATATCAGTTAAAAAGGAGTTCAGCTTCCCTGCCACCACAATCGTTACCCGAGGCTCTATCCTGGTCATGTAAGTCTATGAGGCCATGTCAAGGCCTAGGCAGCTTCAGTCTTTGGTGGCCAGTCCTAAGAGGTCTGGAAGCTCCAAACCAGATCCAAAGGGCAACCTAACTGAGGTCCAACCTGGAGAGGCTAGACTACAGTCTGATTCCAATGTCCTTCCCTTCTGCACCTTGGGCAGGGCCCTATTCTGGGCCTCAGCCTTTGCCTGATCTCAACTTTTTTTTGAATTTGGGTCTCTTCGTCTCTATTATCCAAGACCTTAAAGGTCAAGTTAACAAGGTCTTTCTGAGGGTTTTGTGGACCTGTGTCTATTTTTTAAGTTTGCAGTGTATGTCGGGGGCTGACTGGGATATAAAATGGGTGTTCAGAAGAAGGGCTCCCTCTGGGGAGGTGAAGTCTAAGGTGATAAATTTCTGTGAGGCAGAAGAGAAAGAGAGCTGGGTTTTCATCAGGGCCTTGAGTAATTTCATTAAATTAGTCATAATTGACAAAATAGGTGGATAAAGGCTGTTTTGTGGCTGCTTATGTTCTTGGGATTTGGGCTCTCAGGGGATTGGGGAAAAGGGGGTTGCTGGTTAGGAGGGTCTAGGTTTTGGGAATCTGCAAGTGAGGGAGGGGATGTGTAAGGGGGTGGAGGTTGGTGATCTGTTGGGTCAAAAGTAGACTCAGGATCAGAAGTGTTAGGGATGTGATGTTTGGTGTGAAGGAGAAGGTTCTGATGGATAGAGCAGGACTGAGATACAGGATTGGGACTGAAGGGTGAAAAGGCCTGAATGTAGGGACTCTGACCATTTTCCGTTGCAGTTACAGCAGTTATCTAAATTGTGAAATGTGTTAAAATTAAAAGTTCCATTTTTAGGCCATTGAGACTTACGGTCTAGTTTATATTGTGGCCAAACAGTGTTACAAAATAAAATGAGGTGATTGGGCATGATCTCCCTTGTGAGTGTGTAGAGGGAGTGTGGCGTGGCCCACAAGAGAGGAAAGGTGAGTGACAAACCACAAATCCAAAGGTGACTATTTTATTTTTATTTTTTTAATCTTTGTTGTTCAGATTATTACAATTGTTCCTCTTTTCTCCCCCACATAGCTCCCCTACTCCCAGTTCCCACCTCACCCTCTGTCCTTACCCCCCGCTTCCTCATCCATAGTGTACAATTATTGTCCAGTCTCTTCCCGCACCCCCAACACACTTTTCCCCCTGAAAATTGTCAGTCCACTCCCTTTCTCTGCCTCTGATTCTATTCTATTCACCAGTTTATTCTGTTCATCAGATTTTTTATGCACTTGATTTTTAGATTCACTTGTTGATATGTATTTGTTGTTCATAATTTTTATCTTTACTTTTTCTTCTTCCTCTTCTCAAAGGATACCTTTGAGCATCTAATCTAATAAAAGAGTAATATGTAAATTGACCCTACATTAAACCCAGAAGCCACGCCCACCAACCAATCAGGAGCAAATATGCAGATTACCTCAACTAAGATGGCGGTAGCCACATAGCTGGAGTTGCCCAGGGCATTGGAGGCAGCCAGGGCGCTGTGGGCCCTGAGCTCTACTCAAGACTACAAATTTTTAATTATAGAAGATAAAACAAACCCCAGATACCTGCCGGGCTGGGACTTTGGGTGGACTTCCCCCGAGGAGTTCCAGACTGCGAGAGGGCACAGGCCAGGCTGAGGGATCCCCTTGAATGCACAAATTTTGTGCACCAGGCCTCTAGTTTCATATAATACTGGTTGGGTGGTGATGATCTCTTTTAGTGTTTTCTTGTCTGTGAAGCTCTTTATCTGACCTTCAATTCTGAATGATAGCTTTTCTGGGTAAAATAATCTTGGTTGTAGGTTCTTGCTATTCATCATTTTGAATGTTTCTTGCTGCTCCCTTCTGGCCTGCAAAGTTTCTGTTGAGAAATCACCTGATAGTCGTATGGGTTCCCCCTTGTAGGTAACTAACTGCTTTTCTCTTTCTACTTTTAAGATTCTCTCTTTGTCTTTTGCTCTTGGCATTTTAATTATGATGTGTTTTGGTGTGGCCCTCCGATTTCTTTTGGTTTGTGGTTCTCTGCGCTTCCTGGACTTGTAAGTCCATTTCTTTCACCAGGTAGGGCAAGTTTTCTGTCATTATTTCTTCAAATAGGTTTTCTTGCTCTCTCTCTTCTTCTGGTACCCCTATAATTCTTATGTTGGTATGCTTGAAGTTGTCCCAGAGACTCCTTACACTGTCTTCATATTTTTTTATTCTTTTTTCTTTTGGCTTTTCCAATTGGATGTTTTTTGCTTCTTCATATTTCAGATCTTTGACTTGATTCTTGTGCTCTCGTCTGCTGTTGGATCTCTGTATATTATTCTTTATTTCAGTCAGTGTATGCTTAATTTCTAGCTGGTCCTTTTTCATATCCTCGAGGGTCTCGCTAAATTTATCAGCAGTCTCTAGAAAATTCTTGAAAAACCTTATAACTGTGGTTTTGAACTCTATATCCAGTCATTTGTTTTCCTCCATTTCTGTCATTTGTGACATGTTTCTTTGTCTCCGCATTTTGGCTGCTTCCCTGGGTTGATAGAGTTGCTTTCTGTGTTAGGTGATCACTGAGAGGAATTGACCTCCAAGCCACTTGGTTATGAGAATCGGCTGTGTCTACAGTGGGAGAACTTCTGTGCTGGAGACACCCTTATGGGGCAAGAGTTGTTTCAGTGGGGCTTTGGTGCTCATTGAGTCTGCCCCCTGAGTGTGTCTCTTATGAATCTGAGGAGTTGTATTTAGGATGGTCCCACTCTGACCACTGGGTACGCTGGCTCTTGTATCTCTAAGGGGGTGCTATTTTATCCTTTACCTGAGGCTACTCAGCCTTTTATATGCAAAAGCCTCTATGCCAGCTTGGGAGGGGTGGGGTCTCGGGGAGTCAACTATGGCTGATTCTCAGTCCTCCACCTAGAGACACTGGGTCTCTGTGTCCCACAGTAATCGCTGCAAGCAACGCCAAGAGAAACCTGCTTTGGATTTCCTCCCGGTGCCAGTCAGTCCTACTTCTCCGGGTATGAGTCTGGGTCCCCAGAAACTCGCCTGGAACTGGAGTTCAGAGCCACCGGGATCTTGTGGCTCCCTCTGGATTGAAAACGAACCGCATTCTCCGCCTCAAGCCCTCTCCCCAAGCCCTGCACGCGCCTCCGTACCTTCATACTTTGCCTCCGCAGCTCCTCTGAGTCTCAGTCTCTTTCTAGTTGTAGAATTTTCACTCAACCAGCCTTCCTGTGGCTCTGGTGGTGTCTGTTTTTTTCTTTTCGTTGTGGTTTTAAAGTGGTTGTGCCAGGCAGTCAATTCAGGTGTTTACCTATGCCGCCATCTTGGTTTCTCCCTCGATATTTCTCCAAAGGTAACTATTTAGCGCAGGCATCCTCACTGCTAAACAAATCACCATGAGAAATGGGAGGTGTACTGGGCATCCCCAATCCAGAAGGACCCAAAGCCAAATGGCTCGGTAGTCTTCTGGCCTAGCACTAGGACTTTTGAGAAAGAGACTTTTGAGAAGTCAGTGAGAGAAAGTGGGCAGAAGACTTGAGATGAGGGGAATTATAGGACATCACTCACCTAGAGAAGATTGGCCGATGTGAGATGGAGGGTCAGCAATGGAGAAGGAAATGTGCCCAATCCAGTATCTTCCTTGGCTGGTTCGGGAGAGTCCATAAGGGAGGAATGCCTAGTGGAGGCCAGCAATTGAGTCATCCATATAGTGATTTGAAGGTAAGCCCAGGTCAAGCTGCTGCTGCCTACTGTTCTCCAAGTTGTAAACTCAGGGTGACCAAAGCTGGGGCGATGGCTCCCCATCCTCATGGAACCTGCTTGAGTTTTGACACCAAATGTTAAATTGCCGAAGGAGGAATGCACGAGGCCAGAATGGTGAGGGATTACGAATTTATTTAATCATCTTCATGCCCGGTGGCTGAGCCCCAGAAGGCTCCAGCAGCACCCAAAGACTGGGAGTCAGAGGTTTTTAAAGGACTCTAGGCAGACTTTTTCTGGGCGGAAAATTCTCTGTGCAGGTTCAGAGAGGAGAGATCATGGAATGTGGTCTCAGCAAGTAAAGTCTAGTATGAACAAAAGGAAATGAAATGTCCATAGTGACATGGCTTGAAAAGTCAGTTCCCAGGGTAGGGATATCAATTCAATTGCTCAATCAAACCTAACAAATTGGATTCTCTTTTATTGATAACTAGCTGTATCCGGCCACGTGTTGCTGTGACTCAGTCTGGTTAAATGGAAAAGAAAGAAAAGAGAAAGCACACATCTCTAATATGTTTAATTGCATAATATGCTTGTAGGTATACAATATATTTGTTGTTCTATTGTCTGTGCAGATATAGAGATTGTCTGGTTTGTCGACTCTAGAACATGCAACATATAATTGTCCAAGTAAGAAGCAATCTGTGTGTATATCTAAACCGCACAACTCTAAAGATTGGCCTTGAGCTTTGTTGATGGTGATTGCAAATGCCAATCGAATTGGGAATTTGCAATCTCTTAAATTGAAATGGCATATCCATTGGAATCATAGGAATGTGAGGAATGAGGACATCTTCACCTTTGAAAGGTCCTGTCAAGATTGTTGGTTCTACGACATTGCTCATTAATTTTTTTACTGCAAACTATGTGCTATTGCAAAGCTTTGGCTGGTTGATATTTCACAACATGATAATTGGCACGCCGATTTTCAATTGCAGTACGTGCAGTGGCGTCCCTGGCAGATCGAGTGAATTCAAAAATTCTGTTGGATAATTAACCACTTCATCTGCTTCCACAGCAGTGTCGACGGACTTGTATGTGACTGCCTTGCTTTGAATGTTAGACTGAATAATATTAAGTTCATTGACGACTTTGTTCTTGGCCATAAGAATAGCTCATTCACTCAGCCAGTCATTATTCTTATAATTGATTTGTATTTTGGGAAATACTTTTTCAACCAATTCTTCCTTTGACGTCACTAATTTGCATGGATCATAAATCAGAAACATTGAAATGGAATCATAAAATATTTAGTATAGCATGTGTTGCTTTTACATCCAACAGATAGCGCTGTTTTTCAAAAAAACATGTTTTTAAAAAAGAGGTGTGACATTTATATAATAGTAAGTATAAAAATCATGCGCGTATTCGAATGCAACGTTGTGTCAAAATTTCAAAGCAATAGGTGAAGAACTTTCAGAGATTTAAGATTTTGAACAAATGAACATTTACATTTTTATTTATATAGATAATATTTTATTGTGTATATAATCACATCTTCTTTATCTATTCATCAATCAGTGGACACAAATGATTTCCTGTGATTAATGCTACAGTTAACATGGAGGTGCAGATATCTTTACAAAATCTTGACTTCTGTTTCTTTAGGTAAATACCCAGAAGTGGGATTGCTAGATCATGAGTCTTATTTTTCATTTATTGAAGAATCTCTATACTGTTTTCATAGTGACTTTGTCAGTTTACAAAACCCACCAACACTGCACAAGGGTCTCCTTTCCTTTACATTCTCGCCAACACTATTTCTTTTGTTGACAGCCAGTATAAAAGGTGTGAGGTGATACCTCATGTTTTTGATTTGCATTTCCCTGGTTATAACTGATGTTGAGCACCTCTTCATCTACCTGTTGGCCATTTGTATGTCTTCTTTGGAAAACTGCATATTTAGTTTCTCTACCCATTTTTTAATTAGATCATTAAATTTTTTGCTATTGAATTGTATGAGTTTTTTACATGTTTTATATATTAACCCCTTGTCATATATATGATTGACAAATATTTTCTCTTATTTAGTTAGCTGCTTTTTCACTTTGATGATGGTTTCTTTTGCTGTGCAGAAGCTTTTTAGTTTAATGTAGTCCCACTTGTTTATTTTTGCTTTTTTTTGCTTGTGCTTTTGCTATCGTATCCAGGAAATCACTTCCAAAACCAATGCCAACGAATTTTCCCTCTGTTTTCTTCTAGGAGTTAGTTTCAGGTCTTATACTAAGTCTTTAATCCATATTAAGTTTATTAAGTAGATTAAGATAGAGGTCCAATTTTATGTTTCCACATGTAGTTATCTAGTTTTCCCAGCACCATTTATTGAAGAGACTCTTTTCCCAGTTGAGTATTCTTAGTTCCCTTGTCAGATATTACTTGACTAGAGACCCAGTGCATGGTAGGGTCCCTAGCAGCTGGCGGCAGCCAGCTGAGTACTCTCTCTCTTCCTCTGGTGGCTGCCAGCTGGGGCCTCCCTCCCTTCCCTGGGTCGGCCCTGCCCCCTTGTCAAACTCCCAGAAGAAATCCCAGTCGAGGGGACAATTTGCTTACTACACTTTTATTATATAGGACTAGTGGCCCGGTGCATGAAATTCATGCACGTTAAAAGGGAATTAATTAGAGGAAATATTTTAATATTGCTGTTTGCCGGGGGCGTGGACATGAGCCTCACATCCCAAGGGGCCCATTGCCAGGGGCATGAGCCTCAAGTCCTCAGGCTGGTGCAGGGGGCGGGGATGCAAACCTCACATCCCCAGGTGGCTCAAGTCCCCGCTCACCAACGCTACAAGTTCCTGCCCAACCTCTCCTGCTGCTCAGGCACCCTGCTGATCAGTCATTATGTGATGGCATCCCAACCAATTTGCATATTACCCTACTATTAGATAGACTAGTGGCCTGGTGCACAAAATTAGTGCATATTAAAAGGGGATTAATTAGAGGAAATATTTTAATATTGCTATTTAACCTTTCTCTATAATAGAAATGTCAGAGATGAAAGAAAATTAGTAAAATGTATATGAAAATCTTCCTCCTGTCAGAGTCTGGGACACACCACAGGACCCAGAGTCAAGTCCCCACCCACCCACGTGCATCTCAAAATCACGTGAGACCCAGACCCGGCTGCCCCCCCCCCCCAGTTGGGCTAGATCCAGACCTTGCCAGTCCCATCCTTATCAAGCCCTGCTGGGTGGAGAACGTGGCCTGTCAAGCCATGGTGGGCAGGGGTGCACCTTGAGGTCCCCGGTCAAACGCCACCCACTGGGAGGGAGGGTGCAGTCTCAGGTCCCCCATCAAGCCCTGCTTGGGGGGGGGCACATCTTGAGGTTCCCTGTCAAGCCCTGCTAGGCAGGGGGATGCAGCCTGAGGTGCCCTGTCAAGCCCCACCAGATGGGGGGCCATGGCCTCAGGTCCCCTGGCTTGGTGCCAGGGCAAGGGGCGCTGTCTGAGGTCCCCTGGCCTAGCGTCAGGGCAGGGGGCACAGCCTGAGGTCTCCCGGCCTGGCACCAGGGTGGGTAGACAGCCTGAGGTCCCCCGGCCTGGCACCAAGGCAGGGGGCACGGACTGAGGTCCCCCAGCCTGGCGCTGATGCAGGGGGTGTGGCTTGAGGTGCCCTGGCCTGGTGCCAGGGTGGAGGGCAAGGCCTGAGGTCCCCTGTCAAGCCCCACAGGGATGGGGAGGAGGGGCCTCAGCCTCAGGTCCCTGTTTATTGCTTATTGCTCGTTAAAGGTCGTTATGGGAACTTGGCCTCCACTGTGGGTGTAGCCATCTTGTGTTACGGAAACCCCCGCCTCCACTTTGGGCACTGCCATCTTTGTGGCAGAGTGGTGGTCAATTTGCATATTCCCTCTTTATTATATAGGATTATATATGTGTGGGTTTAGTTCTAGGTTCTTGACTCTGTTCCATTGGCCTGTGTGCCTATTTTTATGCCAGTATCATAATGTTTGATTATTATACTCATGCAATGTAGTTTGAAATTGGGAATATTATGGCTCCAGCTTTGTTCTTCATTCTCAGGATTGCTTTGACTAGGGTCTTTTGTGGTTTCATACAAATTTTTAGATTTTTTTTCTATTTCTGTGAAAAATGCCATTGGTATTTTCTTAGGGATTGCATTGAATTTATATATTATTTGGGGTATTATGGATACTTCAATAACAATAATTATCCTAATCTATGAATTTAGTATATCTTTCCACTTGTTTGTGTCTTCTTTAATTTCTTTAATCAGCATCTTGTTATTTTGGGTATATAGGTCTTTCATTCCTTGGTTAGATTTATTCCTAAGTATTTTATTGTTTTTGATGCTACTTAAATGAGGTTGTTTTATTTCTTTTTCAGATGTTTTGTTGTTAGCATATAGAAATGCAGTAGCTTTCTGTATGTTGATTTTGTATCCTAAAACTTTACTGAATTTGTTAATTATTCCTAGCGGTTGTTGGTGGAGTCTTTAGGATTTTAAATATATATAATCATATTATCTGCAAACAAAAATAATATAACTTCTTCCTTTCCTATTTGGATGCCTTCTATTTCTTTTTATTGTGAGATTACTCTGGCTAGGACTTCCACCACTATGTTAAATATATAAAGCCTAAGCAACCATTATGACTGAACAACCAGAACAACCAGTCTCTGTGATGCACACTGACCACCAGGGGGCAGATGCTCAATGCTGGAGCTGCCCCCTGGTAGTTAGTGCACTCCCACAGCGGGAGCACCACTCAGCTGACCAACCATCCTGGCGGCAGCCACTCACTCCCTCAATAGTCCTGCAGGTCCAATCTCCAGAGAATGGGCCAGGCACCAATGGACCAGCACTGCCCGCAAGATCCCAACAGTGCCGCAGGCCTCCTGGAATTTGGGCTTGGGCACCACAGCCACTTCCCTCCCCCTAGATGCTCAGCAGGGAAGAAACAATATAAAAGTGGCCACCAGGAGGCTCCCAACAACCAGAACAAATGTCAGGAGGACCGAGAGGGCCAATAGCGTCCTGGCTCTCCCCATCCCCTGGGATCCCACTACCCCCTTCAGGACCCCACTGCGCCTCTAGTGTTAAATAAGAGTGATGAGAGTGTGCACCCTTGTCTTGTTCCTGATTTTAGAGGAAAAGCTTACAATTTTTCACCATTGAGCATGATGTTAGCTGTGGGCTTGTCATATATGGCCTTTTTTATGTTGAGGTATGTTCCTTCTAAACTGAATTTGTTGAGCATTTTTATCACAAAAGGATGTTGTATTTTGTCAAATACTTTTTTTGTAGCGATTGATATGATCAAGTGATCTTTATCTTTCATTATATTAATGTGGTATATCACATTTATTGATTTGCATATATTAAATCATCCTTACATCCCAAAAATAAACCCCAGTTTATTATGCCCAGTGATCCTTTTAATGTGATATTTAATTCTGTTTAATATTTTGTTGAGAATTTTTGCATCTATGTTCATCAGGGATATTGGTCTATAATTTTCTTTTCTTGTAGCTACCTTATCTGGCTTTAGTTTTAGGGTAAAGCTGGCTTTGTAAAATGAGTTTGGGTGTGTTTCCTCCTGTTCAGTTTTTTGGAAGAGTTTGAGAAGGATTGCTGTTAATTCTTTAAATGTTTGGTGAATTATACCAATCTGGTCCTGGGCTTTTCTGCTTGGGGAGGGTTTTCATTACTGAATTTATTGAGTACAGACCATTTGATACTGGTCTATTTAGATTTTCTATTTCTTCATGATTTACTCTTAGTAATAGATTGAATGTTTCTAGGAATGAGTGGGATTGCTCCTGTTTCAACAGTCTGTATAATAAGGTCTACCCTTTAATTTTCAAAAGCCTTGGCTCTTTAAGTGAGAATAAAGAGTCAAAAAATGACCCTTTGTGACTAAATCACTACCAGTGTCATGGAAAAGCCAAGATCAGTGTTTTTTTCATCATTTTGACCATGCACACCATAGCAAATACAAAAGGACCTAGTAAAGAAATGTAGTCATAGCTAAAAGTTGCAAGAAATAATACTTAATTCTGATTATGTACTATGTATTACTCTAATGCTTTTTATTTTATTGTATTCTGTTTTATTCTATTTATAGTCCATTGTGGGATTTTTTGGTTTGGTTTTGCATTGTATTGTTTCTAAACGCTGATCCTAACCCAGTAAGGGTTCGTAAGTTGCAGTCTGACCAGTGCTGACAAGGGGCAGCAGAGGGGTCCTGTCTGAGTTAACTAACATTCAATGCTTCCCCACCCCTGCAGCCTCCACACCTCCACCCTGCATTTGTATTCATTCTTGGTTTCCCCACAAATGCTTCTCCCAGCTTTTCATGTGACCATGTCTTTGTTCTGCATACACTGCCACTTTGTTTGCTGGCCCTGCCATGTAAGCTTTATATCTTTGTTCTGGGCACTGATTGGCTGATGGCTCAATGGCCTTCACATGTCCAAAAGATAAAGGGGAGAAGGAAGGCTGAAATCAAAGTTTTAGGGAAGGCCTGGCCTCCATGGATAAGAAGCCGAAACCTGGAAAAGGCTAGGGTGGTGATGGTGCTCATAGCTAGAGGAAATGGATAAGAGAATGTGCCAAGACCAGGAAGTCAAGTTCAGAATTATAGAGTTGTGCTCATTCCCCTTTCCTCTGCCTCTTGCTGCCTGCAGGTAAATTCTACTGCAAACCACACTACTGTTACCGACTCTCCAGCTCTGCACAGAGGAAGAGACCAGCAGTGACTCTTCTGTCTGGAAAGGTAATGGTAATTCATCTCTAAGTGGGGAGTAGCAGCAGGCACTATGTATTTCAGTGTTGTGACAAGTCAGTGTGTAGCCAGCAGAACCTGCTGAATGGCCACTGAGTTGCTTTTCCTATGAATAGGAAAGGCTTGCTTGAGAGGTGGTCATAGTCCATTTCGGGGCCAATTTTTCAAGCCTAATCTAATGCTGCATTTCACTGAAGTAATGTACTATCCACCACCTGAGTTGGATTTGGAAGACTGTGTCAGACCTTTCTTTCTGCTCATTCTATATAAAAGAAGACTTTTACCTTTGTAAGTAAGCATCTCTTTGAGAAAAGGACAGCCTAAAAATGAACTTAGCCATAAATAATCTGCTCTGCCTGCCAATTCCTTTCACTTTCTTTCTTGTGTGAATAACTTATCTAAGAACCATTTTCCTTCTCTTTCTCTCTCTCTCTCTCTCTCTCTCTCTCTCTCTCTCTCTCTCTCTCTTTCTCTCTCTCTCTCTCTTTAATGAGAGTAACTAGCTCCTCCCTCCATCTTTATTCCATGATGTCTCCATATCCGGGAGCAGGCTAGCTAATGCTTACTTGGGAGGCTCCTGTTGACTGCAGAAGGACTTGTAAGAAAAGATATACTTGGGTGGAGCTAGATTTTGACTCCTCATGACTTCCATGTGAAATATGTCCTGATTTTTTTAAAGAAAGGCTTACTTTGTGTGGAATATAACTCTGGGTTGACTGGTGAGAGCAACAAACTAACCAGTTTGGGGTGTCATTGCCTCCTGAGATTCGAGTGCTTCAATCAGTCACTCTTCTTTTTCTTTTGGACTTTGCTAGGAGGCCAGAGGACCCCTGCAGGATGGCCCCACTGCAGACGCAAATGGACCGGCCAATACCATCACCAACCCTGCTGATAGAACTCCAGGTAGCCTCACTTCCTTGTTTGGCTGGGTGGCACGTCACTCTCTTGGCCTCTGTGACAAGGCCAGGGGGATGAGCCAACACCTCCAAAGCAACATTTCTTCAATTGGGCATCAGGTGGCCCAAAACCCTTTGGACTCCTTTTTCATGTGCCAGCTGCTTGCATTCGGATTCCCCTTTCTCTATGGCCTGTCAGAGGTGCTGGTACAAATCAGAGGGGAGTTTCACTGGCAAACCATGGGCCAGTAGCAGCTCCATCTGGTAAGCATTATCACCCACGCTTTATAATGTCTACTCAAAGTATTGCTATAGTCTTGTGGCCTGCCCACCTCCATCAAACACATGGAGGTGGTTGCTCTAGGCTCTGTCTAGATAAACAGGAAATCTAAACAGGCTGCTTTTGTCATTGACCAGGTAATAATTCAGAATTACGGGGCCTTCTTATAGCTCCAGTTTGGGACTCTTGACATAGCACTGAGTTTGATAAGGCCCCATTATCTGGATTTATGTTCTTCTGGACTTAAAATTCTTGCATCCCATTCCCTATTTAGGTATCTAGGTGAACTGATACTTCTATTTGATCTATAACCATTAAAGGACATGCCCTGTCCTGATCATTTTGGGGCATTTGAACTTCTAACGAGGATCAAGCCCTAATTTGTCCCACTCTTACTAACCATTTCTTTGTGTCAGGAGGTGAATGATATCATCCCTCCCTCTAAAAACACATTTATTCTGATCTTTGCAGGGTGGGACTTGGCTCATTTTGAAGAATTGTGTTTCCCCCCCCTTAAAATTGCCTCTGTCTATCTATCTACTCCATGTCAAACCAGCCTGTGAGATATGTTCATAGTTCCATAAGCTGATGCCCTCAGTATAGCCCCAATTGTTCACAGGCCAGAGTTGCTGTGTAAGTAAGAGAGGAAATCAACAGGGCCATGTTTTTGTCTATCACACATTTCATCTCATTCAAAGCAAATATTTCTAAAGCATACATTTACAGACTCTTAAAAATTACCATATAAAAACTAAGATTATTACCCTAACCGGTTTGGCTCAATGGATAGAGTGTCAGCCTGCAGACTGAAGGGTTCCAGGTTCAATTCTGGTCAAGGGCATGTACCTTGGTTGCGGGCACATCCCCAGTAGGAGGTGTGCAGGAGGCAGCTGATCGATGTTTCTAGTTCTCTATCCTCTCCCTTCCTCTCTGTAAAAATCAATAAAATATATTTTTTAAAAACTCACTAAGATTATTAGCTAATGCCAGAAACTAAGGAGAAGGAATTGGGGGTGGGAAAAGATAGGAATTACCTACTCAGTCTTCAAATGAAAGGTTCCCAGGGTTGCTTCTTTTTCTGTATGTAAGAACTAATATGAACCCCGTGTGTTCTGGGAGAGAGAATTTGCTAGAGGCTATGTGATACCCCTGGGGAAGTTATCTGGAGGCTAAGACAGCATACCCCAGCTGAGCTAAGTGAGCTTGGTTCCTTCTACTGTGTGTGTCCTTTTTATAATCCGGGGAAACTTTTTCAAGTGCCCTGCAGATCAGACCAACAGTTTTGCAGGGGTCCTCAAACTTTTTAAACAGGGGGCTAGTTCACTGTCCCTCAGACCATTGGAGGGCCGGACTATAGTTTTAAAAAAAAACTATGAACAAATTCCTATGCACACTGCACATATCTTATTTTGAAGTAAAAAAACAAGGCGGCAAAAACACCTGGTGGGCCGGATAAATGTCCTTGGTGGGCCGCATGTGGCCCACGGGCTGTAGTTTGAGGATGCCTGGTAGCAAAGTTTAAGCCACGAATGGCTTTGAAACCTTCTATAGCCTTGAAACCCTTTATCATCTGTCTCTTTCATGAAGTGCTGATAGCCCTTTACAGAACATAGGGGGAAGCGAAAAATAACCAAAGGGATCCAAACAGAGGTTTGGGCTCTGCACTCTAGAATGTGCATTTAACCAGGTCTTATTCCAGCAGAGGTGGATTTTCCAAAGAACCTGGCTGCTCGGTAAAACAATTCAAGAAAATTAAACTTTCTTTTGGGGTATAGAGTACAGAACATTCTTTAAACTGAATAAACACCATGAAGTTCAGGTTCTTCCTGAGCAAGCTGCATTTATTCACTTTCCCTACTGTTCAGTTTGCCATATTATTGTCTAGTTTGAAAGAGTAATGGATTTCAGGTTTTGAGGAGTTGTAAAAAACTAAGGGTTCCATAGAGAAGAAGAATACTGTACAAAGCAGGGAGAGAAGACGAGAGTTGATTAGGCAGTCATATCTTTTGCAAAGTGGCACACACACACACACACACATACACACACACACACACACACCCAGGTCTTGATAGGAAAAAAAAGCAGAGAGTTGGCAATGTGGTTAAAGAATCAAAGCCCTGAGGAAAAAATCAATCCCCATGGTTCTTGATTCTAAAGGTAACTTGCCTGTTACAGCACAAGTTCAAGATGTTGCATCCCAAAGAACGAGGCAGGCACTGTCCCCAGTTTAAGGGACACTCAAGGTGATAAAGAAGGCCAGGACTTACTGCTGATGAGATGCAGTTAGTATCTGCCTCTGGAGCCAAGAGCTTTTGGAAACCACAGCTCTGAGTCTGAACATGTTCCAAAACAGCAGCACTTCTCCTGTGAGGTGCCTAATTTTGCTAGCCTCTGTAGAAAAGGAGCAGAATCATGGGTGGTCTTTTATAGTTGCCATGAAAGAGATTTTTTTTCTCCTTTGATAGAGATTTCCTTCTTCATATCCCAAATTAAGCAGTGATTGGTTAACTAGAATTTCCTTTTGAAACGCTTCATAAAAACTCAGGTGCTTCAGCAGTATCAAATGTGTGTCATAGGTACTAGTCATTAATCCATATCTATGGCAAATCTTCTCTGCTGTACTCTAAACAGGAAAAGGCTGTAAGTGAATGAACTTGATTCTGCCATGTACAAATCCATCCTCCTAGACTCATATCCCCAGGGGTCAGAGCCAGAAAAGCTATGACTATAGCTGGCACATGACACTGCTGTGTTTTTACTTTGTGCTTCCTCTTTATTTTGTGGCATTTGTCTCCTCTTCTTTATGTTCTTTTCCCCGGATACCAAAATTACTACTGTTGCCAAAAAAACAAACACAACCCACAAGTTAAAAAAAACCCTGCTGTAGGTCTGTCTTTCTCTGGTAACCTAGTCTGTAACTGCCACCTGATTTAATATTTGGAGGACATTGTTCATAGTATTTTTGTTAGTGCTTTTAATACAAAAAAAAACCCTCTTTTCTGTTCTCAAATCTATAGCTGCTTTGTTTCCAAGCTTCTTATTCTTAACTGCTACAGATTAGTGGGCCTGGCACAGATATTCCTTTCCTCCCAGTACACACCCTGACTTCAGGAAAAGTTCTATCTCATGTAGTCCATAACCAAAAATAAAGCATAAAAACTTTGGAGTGTCATAACAAGACACTGAAGAGCTTTTCTTCTAGTACAGGCAACAGAGAGGGAATGGAAAAAACATTTTATTTGTCTCTCATCTTATGGAAAAGGTGATCTTAACTTAAAAAGGTACCTAGCAGAGTAACACATGGCAGGTGCCTGCTCCCTGTCCCCAGATACCCCTCGCATAATCCATTAGATTTCATAGTGCAGATGCTGAATGGGTGTTAGGAAATGCAGGCATTTCTTTGCACACCAGCTAGATTGGCCATGCTTGTACAAGGAATTCTGTTCAGTCCTAGGGTTCCTGCCTGGCAGGAGGAAGTTAGGAAATCTCACTGCTTCCCCTATAAATCCCTTAGGAGCATTTTTGGAAAACCTATCAGTAGAGCAAAAAGATTTTGCAATCCAGCTTAACACCCCAACCCTGCCCCAAGAATCATAGTTAATGGTGATGTGTGAATAATTACTTACATACACTTACCTATTTTTATAGGTTTAACTTCATATATATGAATAGATATTTTGATAATTGTAACCTAAATAATAACAATAATGATGAAGCTATTTCTAAACCTTCCTATTCCTTGGTTCTGGAAACCAAGGGATTGTACTTTGAGAGCCTTGCCATTGGCCTGATTCAGTGCTCTAGTCAGACAGGCAAGAGACAGAGTAGCCAGCATACCTACAGCCCAGAAAATGGGCAGTACACACTCCCAGCCTCAGGAAATTGATTCAAGAGCAGAGTAGGAAAGCCTGGGTTCTGTTGCTGGTGAAATGCCACAGAGAACCAACACCCTATCTAGCCTCTGTTTTGCTTTCAGGCTTAGCTACTTGTTCCACTGGGCTAGTCATTGCAGCTTGCTGCTGTCTCTTGGTGTCCAGTGTATCTCTGTAGGACAGTGGACCATTTTTAGTCCCTCCTAAAAAGGGCCCGAAGTGGCCTTGAACGCATGACCAGTAAATTAATGGGTACCCTTTTCCACCACCATTCAGCTCAGGGTAGAGGAAGGGGTGCAAAAGTAGGCAGCAGGCGGGGTTCTCACAGCAGTGGTACAAAGAAGCCTGAGCAAGGGAGGATGAGCTGTTCCCAGGAGCCCATCCCCTTTCCACCTCTGGCCTCTGAAGCCTTTATATTTGCCCTTGTTTTTAACCTGTGCTGTTGTGAGTTTTTGGTGTGTTTCTTTGTGAGTTCTTTTATTTCATTATGTAACTTTGTTTGTGTGGTTTCTGTGAAAGTAAGGTGTTGTGCTTTTAATTTTTTTTTTAACAAATGTTACCATTCTTATTTAAGAGAATAAATTCCAAACAATCTTCAGGTTTCTGAGTTTTTCTTTTCCTTACCTTTTTCCTGGTTGGAGGGTGGGGAAGGGGGTAGCTCAGACTGGTCTCGGAGTTGGCTTGAAACCATTGTGGGGTGGAGTGGGGTGGGGTGGGGTGGAATGGAGTGAGGCACACTAAGATGGGGCAGGGCAAGGATTAAGCAGAAGTGTATTAAAATGGGGAAACAGGGTATTTATACCTGAAATATAGATTCTCATTAATGGCAGGGCCCCTGTTCAGGCAGCGAGAGACATTTTACTTTGTAGTAGCTATGGGTAGAAAAGAACGGGAAACATGCTACCTGTGTCCCATGTTTGTTCAGACGAGCAGCGTGAGGGCTGGAGCAGATGGAGGGTGGAAGTTCCACACTTAGTTGAGTCTACCATGGGGACACACAACCTCTGTTTCTGATTTTAGCAGGCTGCTATGGGGACTGGGAGCAATCCTATCTCCTCTGCCTTGAGGCTTTTCCTAAGGTGCAGTAACTTGCTCCTGGTGACATTGAAGGTTCTTGCTTTGTGCTCCCTAGCTGGCATCTCTCCCGCAACACCTTTGCTGTGACCTGGACACTGAGCTAGAATATCCAGTTCTGCTCATCCACTCAAGCCTAGAGGGTCAGCCTGTCCCCTTCTCACACACTGCTGTGCCTTCGTAGCAGTGGCCTGATATGCTGGGTCAGCATACTGACCACAATGGCACAGCCCAGCTTTGGTGCTAAATTGGTCCAAAAGAGGGCAACTTGGTGGGGAGCACTCAGTGCCAAGTCTGCTCCTACTGGGCTCTAGGAACTTGGGTGTCTATTGTTAAAAAGGCCCTCCTGGCCTCCTCTACTCTGAAGCAGCTCTCCTGTGACAGGAGGAATTCTTGGGTTTCCCCACAGAGTAGAGCAACAGAGTAGAGCAACAGATTCTCTTGGTGTTCTGGGTAACCAGTCTCCACTGTTAGAAAGGGTCTGCATCCCTACATAGCTCACAGCTCTGCCTGAACACTGTCATTTGTTTCATTGTACTCCTCAGAGCACAGCACGGCTGGCTCAGAGCCTGTCTCAGTAGAGAGTTTGAGTGGCCTATTAGCCTGCTCATTCCCACCCACCCCCAAGGCTTCAGTCTGTTGCTCCCCATTCTCTGAAATAAGTCGGTCAGTATCTGGGTGCCTGAAAAAGGTTGAGAGAAAAAGCATTCGGATGTGGAGTATGTAGTAAGTCACAATAAATTGACTAAGAATTAATTTATTGTGATGAGTGGTGAGGAAGAACAGATACATGTATGTGTTCTTCAGATTTAAGCCTTTGCTACTGTTGCCCTCCCATATTCCAATAAGAAAGAGAAGAGAGCCATTATTATTTAGGACAGTGTCCTGAAGCTTCTAATAAAGTTGGTGACAACAGATGTGACTCTGTGCCACCCTTTATAAAGATGCTGGAGAACTCCATTTGACTCTCAATTTCTTTCTGAAACTTCTTAAAATCCGTTTTCTTTTTTTCTTATAAACTCCCTGGTGATTAACCCCAATTTAGATACTCCCTAGGAGGGATCCTATGGTGCATACATGAAACAGTACTGGCAATGAAAATGGGACATTCTTTTTATACTGAAAAATAGGGCAGGATGATGCCATGTAGGGCATATGCCCCACAAGTGTCCCCCTGAGGTACAAATGGAAGAAAAATACCCCCACAGGGCTTTCTTAAATGTAACAGCCAAGCAGGGGATTCCAGGAAGAATCCTCTCCAAATTCCAGTCTTATAAAACTAAAACTTCATCAAGATTCCAAAACCAGTTCTTACCTTGCAACTCAGACCCAGTCAGCCAGCCAGCCTGCAAGTGCCAACAAGTAGATTAGTCATAATGAAACAAGGGGGAGGAAGTCAAATTGACGCTCCCTGCCTATGTAAGGCTATGGGCTGCTGGGTCCTTATTTTAGTGGCCACAGTTTTCAATTGTGTGTGTGTTCACTGCCAACGCATCTTTCTTCTCAATTGCTCCTTGTCTCTCCACCACTGATGTTCTGGATGGGACAGGCTTTGTTCATAAACACCTTCCATATACCTGGAAAGAGGTGGAGCTCCAGGCATATGCCAATCTCTTAATTACTTCCAGGTTTCATCGGCCAAATGAATACCGTCTCCTTTTTACTTCCTGTGGCTCAACTTTCACATAGCTTTGCACATTTTATGAACATTTTCTTAAGTATTTCTGAGGCCCTTTAAAGGGCAAGAGGTGGAATGAAAACCTAACTCAAACTAACTAATCTCAACCTTGCCTTTTGATGTTATTTTTCTTCTCCCGGAAATAGGACAGTATAGTCAGCACTCCCAAAATGTGAGGAAGACTCACCCGCTTCCAGTGGCCCCTCATTGGCATAAAAGGAACTTTTGCCAATGAAGTTTCACCTTTCAGCAGAAGGGAGTCCAGGGCCCCAACTCTGCTTTGCTATTACAACAGACTTTCTTGGGGCCATGCTGGGATAATCACTAGAAAAACCCTTACAACTGAGTCAGAATTCCTACTGGCCTCTGATATGCAGTTCTCCTTACCTCCTCTGTTCTTTCTGTATAGTTATCGAGCTCATTGTGATTATACACTAATCACATGAAGCTGTCCCAAATGTGCCTATTAATTGACTGAGTTCTTTATTATGTACTTCAGTGAAATATCAGAATTATTCTCACTATCACTATTATTTCATAGTATAACCTGATTTCTTTTAGGTCCTTGCCTAGAATGGTAATACATAATAATTATTTTATATTAACTATCCCCTGTCACCAGAATAATTCAGGCCTTTATTCCCAAAGCCACCTGTTTCTCTGGGATTCCAAAGCTACCTTCCCAACACCATGCATCCCAATGTTACTGGGCCCCTCCAAAGCTATCTCTCCAAGAAAGGTGAACCCAACTAAAAAGTAAGGTTTCACAGTTCAATTATTGAAGACCAGTACTACCAGGCAAGGACCTAAGGGTACTAGAGACTCTGAGTTTTGGTTTTCCTCAAAAAAAAAAAAAAGACAAAATCAAGCTGTTTCACTGACAAAGGCCTATATAAATGTTTTCATGTTCTTTCTTTGTTCTTTTTTTTGTTTTGTTTTGTTTTCATATTCTTTCAAGGTTAACAAAGCCAGGAATACTGTTGAAGTGAATTCCAGAGAGGGTGATCTCTTGGCATTTGGTAGTTGCTCAGAATTCAAACTCTAACTGGGAGCTTAAGGAAAGGATGTTGTCTCTAAGAAGATAACCTAACATGGGTTCTTGGACCTGAGCTCAACCTAGTAACTAGGGAATAGCTGATATTGACTATATTAGAACAGTTTATTGTTTTCTAGAACTAAGAATCTAGAAAGACCAGTGTTGGGGAGAGACCAGCTATAAAATATCCTTCCCACCATTTTACCAAAGACTTATTTTAGTTAATAGGTTCTTCATTTAAAAATAAATAATCTCTTGGCTGGTAAAATGGTGAGAAGGCATAGAACCATGGAACAGACTGTCGAATCTCAAAGGAAAGGTGGGGGTGAGTGGGTGGGTGGGTCAGAAGAGATCAACCAAAGAACTTATATGCATATATGCATAACCGATGGACACAGACAATAGTATGGTGAAGGCCGGTGGCTGGTGCAGGCTAAAAGGGGTTAATGGGGATAAAGGGAGACATCTTCAATACTTTCAATAATAAAGATTTTTTTAAAAAGTAAATAGTCTCTCCTGGAGCTTAGTCTAATGTGAATTACTCTAAACCAGCTACCTGCCTGCCTTTTAGCTGGGTTCACCTTTCTTAGGAAATTGGCATTGGGAAGCCCCATAACACTGGGACACTGTGTAGGGAAGTGGCTCCAGGGCAGTTCAAGCCTCAGAGGAGTAGGCTGGGCTGGGTGCCTGGATAATAGGCTGCAGGAGTTGAGAGCCAAAGTCTTATTGGCTTTGCTATGATGCCAGAGCTGGCAACCATGTTCCATGCTACTGAAATAATTGAACAAAGGGCTGTTGATATTTACAACTAAGAGAGTGCCGTTCTCTGCTGAAGTCTTTTACTAAAAAATATATAAGGAGACCTGTCTGGTGTGGTTCAGTTGGTTAAGTGTCTTTCCATGCATCAAGAGATCACCAGTTTGATTTCTGGTCAGGCACAAGCCCAGGTTGTGGGCTTGATCCCTGGTAGGGTGTGCAGGAGGCAGCTGATTGATATTCTCTCTCCCTCACCCTTACTCTTTATCTAAAATCAATAAAAGCATATCTTTAAAAAAAAATTTTTTAAGGAAAGAAACTTGAAGTGTGCTAACTCATGTTTTCCTCCCATATGATTAGTACTAGTTAGTTTACCATAGTAGCCTTTGTCATACTAATTCAGAAAACTTGAGGAAGACACACACCAATGATAAGAGCTGGCTTGTAGCAATCACTAGATACTGGGCACTGTCTAGATGCTTTGTATGTTCACTCATTAATTCTCATGGCAGCCTATAAGTGGCTACCATTTTGCAAATGGGGAAACAGGCAGTCAGCACAGACTTTACAGAAGATACAAGAGTACAGTGTGCCCACAGTGCTTACACAGCAACCCTTCTTCCTTCTCTACAACCTCACCTTGTCAGCGTGTAGTAAGAGAGAAGAGTGCTATGTGTTTAGCTCCACAGATAAAGTTTTTATTAAACATGCATGAATGTCCTGGGATTCTTATTCTTGGGATATACATGTCCCCCAATTTGCAATGACCCCTAGGAGTATGCATGTGAAAAGATAGCAGTAAATTAAAGAGTAAAGGGTTTCATAACTGATATGTGAAGGGGAAAAATCAAAAGACTGTAAGACCCGGGCTGGTGTGACTCAGTGGTTGAACATTGACCTGTGAACCAGGTCATGGTTTGATTCCCAGTCAGGGCACATGCCCGGCAGGCTCAGTCCCCAGTGTGGGATGTGCAGGAGGCAGCCAATCAATGATTCTCTCTCATCATTGATGTTTCTATCTCTCCCTCTTCCTTCCTCTCTGAAATCAATACAAATATTTTTTTAAAGACATTAAGGAAGAGCATAATAACCATTGAATTGTCTGTAAATAATATGAAATGGACTCCCTCTTCAGTTTCTCCTTATCAATTCTTTTTTTAATTGAGCTAATATTGGTATATAAATTTTAGGTGTGGAACACTGTAATTCAGCATCTGTATACACTACAAAGTGATGACAACCAAAAGTCTAGGTGCTGTCCATCATCATACAGTTGAAACACTTCACCCATTTTGTCCCCAAACTCTCTGTCCCTCTGATTACCACCAATCTGTTCTCTTTATCTATTTGGTTTTGTACAGGTTTTTTTGTGTGTTTTGTTTTGTGTAGATTCCACATATGAATGAAATCAGATGGTCTTTGTCTCTCCATCTGACTTATTTTCACTTAGCAGAGTACCCTTAAGATCCAGTTTCACAACTGGCAGTATTTCGTATTTTGTTATGGCTGAGTAGTATTCCATTGTGTATATGTACTGTATCATCTTTATTCATTCATCCACTAATGGACCCTTAGGTTGTTTCCATATCCTGGCTACTGTAAATAATGCTACAATGAATCAACTCTGGTTTTGATCACTACAAATAAAATCAAGCCTAAAGTTGTATTTGTAAGAATAAGCCTAGAATAGAACAGTTTCTCCCTGGGTCCCTCCCAATGGAAATATAACCTATCAGCAGTCTGGAAAAGATGGGGATTATGCTCAAGGGTGAGGGGATATTTGTTGTTCTCTGGTCCCAATTGTGACTACTTCTAACTTATAAATCTTCTTTCATTCTCTTTCTGTACTGTATTATTTTATTACTTCTATAAAAGCCCCCAGAGGTGGTTGAGCTCATATTTTCATTCTTTTGCTGCCTTTATAGCTAACCATTCACAGTCCTTGTAAGAAATTACCTGCCTTGTCCCTGAGTGGAGTGTGAGTATAAGGATAGAAAGAGATGATTGTCTCTTTTTGTACTGACAAGAGAGAAACATGGAAATTCTTATCTAACTTTAAGCCACTTTGGACTGAACTCACATAAAATAACTGACCTTTAAATCTTTGGAATAAATGTATATATCATTGCAGATGAGCAGTTTTGTTTTTATCCTGTTGGATAAAATTTGATTTGGGCACCAAAATGCTTTCAGGAAGTCTCCTTAGCATGTGCAGGCACAGCCTTGGAAAGGCATGGACTGACAGAGAGCCATTAGAGGTCATAAATGGAATGTTTTTAGAAACCGGAAAAAAGAAAAAAAGAGTTGAGAACATAGGGAGAAAGATGTGTTTTTCCATGTTGTCTATTTAAGTCTAGTTTAGTGAGAGGACCTACTAGGAAAAAGTAAGTGAAAGGAGATGTAAGTAAAAGGAGAAGAGTTCATCAAACTTATTTTTGGTCTCTTTTAATTTCTATTTTGTCCACATAGTAGGGCTCACATGCAGGACAAATGTGGGTATGTGTGGTTGCTCTTAAGTGGCATTGGAGAGATTGACCAGAGTCATGGTCTGCAAGTGGAATTGTGCCATAAGATGTCTCATGCTGCTCTGTGTGTGGGCATTGGAACTGCTTCACTTCTCAGTATCTGAACGTCTTCCCTGGGTTTTCTCTCTATGGACAAGCCAACAGCTATCTGTCCGGCATGGCAGTTCTCAATTGATCCTTCCATTGTATTTCCATTGGTCAAGATGTCTTACCTTGGCAACAAACATGAAGATTCACAAGTTTACTGCTCTTTGTTCTTAATGCAACTTGTCCAATCAAGGCATGAACAGAGTATTTGATGGGTTGGTTGGCCTGTTTCGTGAGAGATTAGAAGTAGTTTGATATAACTCCTAGACCAGGGTTTCTCAAGTTCAGTGCTGTTGACATTATGGACTACATACTAGTAATTCTTAGATGCGGAGGCCTGCCCTGTGTGTTGTAGGATATTTGGCAGTTTCCCTGGCCTCTTCACATTAGATGTTACTACCAAAAATGTCTCCAGACTTTGACAAATGACCCATGAGGAAAATCACCCCAGTTAATAACCATTGATCTAGACAACATCAAAAGGAGAAAGGATATGACATTGACATACAGTTAACCTCAATTCTATTGTTGCCATAGAGATTGGGAAGGAAAGTGAGTGAGGATGATAGAAGTGATACAGAACACGTTGAACAGCAGTGGTCTTTGCTTATTACCCACCTCATACAACTGGGAACACATACTTCTCAGGGTGTGGATACTTAAATACATGTAGATACTCCTGTGTTAATATTGTATGTGCTAATGGACATTTAAAAAACAGTTTAGAAGGCAGGACTTAGAAATAAATTAAGAACAAGTTCTAGTGGGGTTTTTCCTGTACCACAATGAATTGTCCCTATACCCCCAAAATGTGCTCATCCTTTTGTAGTCACGACAGCCTCAAAGAATTGAGCTGGGTATAAATGGAACAAGCATAGATCTTGAAAAGAAAAGATGCTAATTTGAATTCCAGTTCTGAAGATTAATTGCCATCTTTGGTCATTAACTTCTCTGATCCTCAGTTTCCCCATTTTATAAAATTATAAAATGGAAAAAAAATACCTGCTGCTCTCTAACTCATAAGGTTGTTATAAAGAGCAAATAATCTAAAATGTATGGAAAGTTGTTTATTTAAAAGTATTCTAGGAAAATCAAGTGATTTTTATTGGTAGGGATTCCAGAAAATTCTGGAATAATCAGAGGGAGAGAATGATTTAGGATTATTTCTTCTGACTGGCTGATGGTCTTTTTCTCTGTGGGGTTGGGACGGGATGGCCCATCAGGATGTATTCCTAACCATCAAAGACTTGGGGAAACAAAACAGTAAGAAGGGCTTGGCGCGCGCCCTCTCTCTCTCTCTCTCTCTCTCTTTCATCTTCAGCAGCATGGGCCGGGGGGAGTTGATGTGCTCTGCATGCCAGCTTTTTGCAGCATTGTTAAATCTCTGCAAGTATTTGGCTACATTTATCATTGTTTTTCCTCAGCTTTCATGGATGGAATGTCACCTACTAATTCCATGACACTTTAAGGCCTCTACACTATAATGAAAGAGAAACAGTTATAGAGGGTGTTTTTGCATTACACTGAATTTTCAACACCTAACTTCAAAGTTAGGACTGAGCAAGATTTGGTTATCTTTATCTTAGGCAGAGCTAGGGTTATATATAGTCCTAAACACTGTTGGATCTGTTCTGATTTAAGCCACAACCCTCATCCCCAACAACCTCAGTGCTACCTTGTGGCCCATTTGCAGGAGAGGTGGTCTGATTTTATCTTTTGGAAGGGGTGTGTTATGCGTGAGCAAAGAGCTGCTGACACTGCAGCACCACTTATTAGAATGGGCTCTTCCCGAGGCTAGTTTTGTGCCCTCTTGTTCCATTGGCCTTCTACTAGGGCCTCTGTCCTTAGGCACTGTCTTCCAGGCCAGTTTCAGTGGCCCTCTTAACAGAAGACAAAGGTATAACCATGATAGATATCAGTATTAAGTGGTCCTTGTGGGCATTCCTGGAGGTGATTTTAGTTCCTTTCCAAAATTTATTGTTGTCTAACTAAGAGAATGCTGTTTGTGAGGTTTTGTATCTTTAAAAGGACAGCCTTTTGTTGGAATGTGGGTTTATCCCTCTTGATAGTCTCCCTCCCCCAGATGTTGAAAATCACTCTCATGGCTCAGAGATCAAGCCTGTGTAGCTGCCATATGTGTGCCACCACAGAGCCAGCTTTGGACACACCCTGGATGAAGTGCCACAGATGCTATGCTCTGGGGAATAGGAGGAATCGGAATTTAAAACTGGCGTCTTGGGAAAAGTACATCAGTTAAGAGTGCCTGCATTCAGATTCATGGTCCTTCTCTGCCTTTCCACCTCTCCCTTTGCTTTTATTATTGGGTCTGGTCTTCGAGTTAGCAAGCTGCTCCTTGGAACTAAAACACTCTCCACCATGAAGTGAAATCATGATTTTAGAACATTAGTCATTTCAGATAGTCTCTTTTCAGGGCCTTAATGCATACACACTGGCATCTTTATACAGTTTTTTCCTTAGGTGCTGTGGGAATTGTTACTCCCTTGGTAGACACACTTTACACAGGGATGGCATTCCCCATTTTCTTGGGGACCTGGACAGCAATAACCTACTTGAAAGACATAGAGGTCTTAAGTTTTCTGTGTTATGACAAGGAAAATGAGACCAGAATATGTTCAACTAATTTCTTTAAATTATGGTGAAGTGTTACTCTAGCTTAGATACAGTATTAGAACTTTTATTCTGATCATTTATTCAAAATGTTCTATTGAACATCTACTCTGACACACTGATAGGCACCAAAAACAAAGACAACAGTAATGATTCCCTCCAGCAGAGCCCCTGGTCAGACCTGTGAACAGGAAATAGATGTGGTGTAATAAAGATAGTATATACGAGTCCTTTAGAGTGCAGAGGTGAAGCCAATAGGCAGCATTAGTTCGCAGTTAGCTTACCTTGTTGAGCCATGCTTCTCTTTATCTGCCTCAAAATTTCAAAGATCAGCCCCACAATTGGATTGATTTGATAGATTACAGATGTTTAACTATATAGAATCTCCTGATTTGCGAGACATATACATGAATGTTAAAATAGGTAGCTCAAGCTCTATTGCACAACAGTTGCCCCTTTTTGAGATCTCACCTTCAGTTGTGTAAAGGTGAGCAGCCAAACAAGGAAAGTAGAATATTAACTGGAATACACCTCTTGTGGCATTTAAGAGAAAACACAACCAAACCCCAGTGCTTTAGACATACTCACAGCTTCCCAACACCAAAGGTGGCCATTTGGTTGGCAACCCAACTGACTGTTAAGGATCAAGTAGAGTTTTATCTGTGAGATATTATAACACATGAAAAAGATATCATCAAGCCCTAGCTGGTTTGGCTCAGTGGATAGAGTGTCAGTCTGCGGACTGATGGGTCCTGGGTTCATTTCCAGTCAAGGGCACATGGCCAGGTTGAGGGTTTGATCTCTAGTAAGGGGCATGGAGGAGGTAGCCAATCAATGATTCTCTCTCATCATTGATGTTTCTAGCTCTCTTTCCCTCTCCCTTCCTCACTGAAATCAATAAAAATATATTTAAAAATAAAAAAGATATTATCAAGAGAGCCATGCAATGCTCTGGTAGGATTATTAATGGAGAGCAGGGTGTATACCTTAAAGGAACCCTCTTTACTTAAGCCAGATAGAGTGACGTGTACCAGGTTTTTCATCTGCCAAAAGGCAACTTTGAGGGATATTGTAATAACAGTAAAAATAATTTAACATAAACATAAAAGTTCCATGGGATCACACAGAATGAGAGCAGAGGGCTGTGCTGATGAAAGAGCCCTCAGTGTCCCTAAGGAATATGATCACATGCCCTCAGCATTCCTGAGACCAGCATCCCTGTCTGCATGATGTCCCCTTTCCCTCTGGATGGTTTTTCCTGGTACAGTTCTGGTTGGTTGCCTGCTGGGTTTTTTCCTCCTTGGACTCTCTGTCATATAATATTTAGCTTAGAATTTCCTAACTCTTGGTGATTAAATATCTCCAAAGCAACAGAGCTCTCCCTTGAATTCATATGACCTACTTTTCTCTGCCCCCACATAAAAATATAGTTACCCCAAATGAAGAATAATAAATAGTTCATGTATACTGGGCAGTTAACAATTCTGTCCTCTGTGGTTGGGTAGAAGGAGCCTCATTTCTGTGTATACAACTCTGGTTTAGTCTTGGATCTGCCTCATTTGAGCCTTTGGACATACTGTTTAATATCAATGAGACTCGAGAGACAGCAAGATGGCAGCATAGGTAAACACTGTAAATGCAGCCATGAACAACTATTTCAAAATAACCACAAAAAGAAAACACGGACACCACCCACACCCACAGGAAGGCTGGCTGAGTGAAAATTCTACAACCTGAAAAAAGACTGAGACTTAGAGGAGTGGCGGAAGCAAAGTACAGAGGTACGGAGGCGTGCGCACAGGGCTCAGGGAGAGGGCTGGTGCCAGAGGACGTGGTTCTTTTTCAAACCAGAAGGAGCCACAAGCTCCCGGCGGCTCTGAACTCCAGTTCCAGGCGAGTTTCTGGGGACCCAGATGCACACCCAGAGAAGGGGGACTGACTGGCACTGGGAGGAAATCCAAAGCAGGTTTCTCTTAGTGTTGCTTGCAGCAATTACCGTGGGACACAGAGACCCAGTGTCTCTTAGCGCAGGGCTGAGAATCGGCCATTGCTGTTTGCTCCGCCCTGTAGACTCCCTGAGGCCCCGCCCCTCCCAAGCTGCGTCAGAGGATTTGCATATAAAAGGCTGAGTAGCCTAAGGCAAAGGCTAAATCAACACCTCCTTAGAGATACAAGAGCCAGCCTCACCCAGTGGCCAGAGTGGGACCATCCTAAATAAAACTCAGAT
>PVJC01016612.1:0-33501 GCA_004026665.1 Murina feae | reverse complement strand
AATAATAATATCGACTCTATAGAAATGTACATGTACGCACAGACCTTAACTGGACACAGCTTAGATCCAGCCCTTTTTCGCGGGGGCAGGGGAAGGATGGAAAACAAATGGGGAAATGCAGCTCATTTGATGTAGTGAGGAAAATGAGCTCTAGGTTTCTGTAATGTCCTCAAGTACTGTCCAAATGAGAAAGAAACCTCTGCTGTTTCTTTCTTGATTTAAGTATCTCCTGTAGAACACACATTGCAATTCAGAAACAGTACTTTATGTTTTATGTGTGGACTTGCAATCATTGGTAATGTGTTGCCACTGTGTCTCACCTCAACGTGTGGCATTTGTATACTCTTTAACTTTAAAAACAACAACAACAATGATTTTTCCAAGAAGAAAAGAATGGGAGTGCACTGCATGACTAGAAGCTAGAGGCCACAAGATTTTTCCCTGAGGTCTTGCCGCTGAAGTCCCCACTGTAGGCAGTCAGTCCCCTGTGGCACTGCTGATTCATGGCCCTTATTTTCCGCATCTTACAAAATCAGATAACCATTCTCTTTCTTCCATTGTGACATCCTGTGAGGTGGGTGTGAAAAAGGGTACATAGGTTTGCCATTGAATTATTCTGGACTAGCTTCCAAGCAATCCTAAGCTTCAGTGAACCTGGTATCACTCTTCCTCTGGTCCCCAGTTTTCCTTTTGTACCCTTAAAATAGCACTGACGTTGAATTGGGTCAGTGGGCCAAAGGCTAAGTAAGATGCTTGGTCAAAGCAGGAAATGAGGGAGTTGGACTAAGAAATGTGCATCGTTTCTAGATAGGATGTCTGCAAGTAAAAATGAGTGGGAAGTTTCAGCAACAAAGTTACTGTTATTTACATTATAGCATCAATTTTTATTTATGTGAAAAGATGTTTGTAACACTTGAAAACAGTGGAAGACCGGACTACTGCAGAGTAGCAGTATAGCTTCTGCATCTGTCCAGCCTCACTTTCCTTTCACTTGTCCACGCCTGTGTGTACTGAAAGGGTTCTTGCTTACGTGTTCACAAATGACAAGACTTTAAGCTCAGAACCTCTTCAGACTGAGAAACTTTTCTTGGCAGGCAGTCAATTGATGCTGAGAGAACAAATCTGACAGAGCCTATTTCCTTGGTGTTTCTGTTCCTATTGTTCACTGCCACATAGGAGGGCTGCTGGGTAGGATAAGAGGACCCGCAAAAGAGATGAAGGTGAATTATTCTGGACTAGCTTCCAAGCAATCCTAAGCTTCAGTGAACCTGGTATCATTCTTCCTCTGGTCCTCAGTTTTCCTTTTGTATCCTTAAAATAGCACTGACGTTGAATTGGGTCAGTGGGGAGAAAAATCGGTCACCAATTATTGCTAACAATTTTACCTTCCAAGAGAACATTGGTAAATATCCCTTATCTTGAGTACACACCATAGAAGGTTCTTAGGGTGGTATTCATCTTAGGATAAGATGTTTATTTTAAACTTGAATTTCCACAATTAGAAAATTCACCTAATGTGCTATGCTTCACAAAAAGAGATTTAAATCAATATACAGTAGACTCTCCGATATCTGCAGGGGGTTACATTCCAAGACCCCCAGTGGATGCCTGAAACCAAACATAGTGCCAAACCCTATATAAACTATGCTTGTTCTTATACACACAAAACCTACAATAAACTCTAATTTATAAATTATGCATATTAAGAGATTAACAACAATAACAATAAAATAGAAAAAGTATAACAAAATATTGTAATTAAATGCCAACGTGATGAGATGAAGTGAGCTGAGTGATGTGGGCCTTGTTAGGCACTTGACCTCTGATGATGCTCCAGAAGGATCCTCTGCTTCTGCTGACCCTGGCTCCCCGAGCAATGCATGACATCAATGCCTAGAGGTCAGGAGCAGATGATTTCAATAGTTGGGGATCCTTGACAGTTGAAGGGTTTTTGTTTGCTATTTATTTGTTTGTTCTTTTTGCCAAAATGTTTTGGAAAAACATTCTAATCAGAAGTTGCTGTCCCTTTCTTTTTAACTCACCAAAGTGTTGCTGCAGAGGTTGTGACCCAGTGATCAAACGGGTGACTTTAATGCTGCATTCCATCCCAGGATTGTGTTCCATAATTTCTGTAAAATAAGGGTCACTTGAACACAAGCAGTGCGATACCTCAACAGTTAATATGATGATTAAGTGACTCACAGATGGGGAATGTGTACAGCTTGGACACACTGCTGGACAAAGGGATGATTCATGTTCAGGCAGGATGGAGCAGGACAGTGTGAATTTCATCACGCTACTCAGAATGCCACATAATTTAAAACTTATGACTTGTTTATTCCTAGAATCTTCCATGTAATCTTTCTGGACCATGGATGACAATGGGTAACTGGATGTGCAGAAGCTGAAACCATGGATTTTTTTTTGGGGGGGGGGGAGCTACTGTAAGTAGATGCATGCCCAATAGAAGTCATTGCAATATATACCAGAGAACAAGTTAAAAAATGTTCAAAGTATAGCTATTCAAAGTAGACTAAACTATCTGGAAAGAGCCTAAATGACCATTTACAGGAAAATAAAATGTGGCATAGTCACATATGGAATACTAGAGGCCCGGTGCACAAAATTTGTGCACTGAGGGGGGGGTGGGGGGTCTCTCAGCCCAGCCTGTGCCCTCTCTCAGTCTGGAAGCCCTCGGGAGGATGTTCGACTATTGACTTAGGCCCGCTCCCCACAATTGGACATCCTTAGTGCTGCCCTAGAGGTGGGAGAGGTTCCCCCAACCATTGTGCTCGCCAGCCGTGAGCCCAGCTTCTGGCTGAGCAGCACTCCCCGCTGTGGGAACGCACTGACAACCAGGGGCAGCACCTGCATTGAGCATTTGCCCGCTGGCGATCAGTGTGTGTCATAGCAACCAGTTGTTCTGCGGTCAGGCCGAAACCAGCTCTCCAACATCCCATGAGGGGTCCCAGATTGCAAGAGGGCACAGGCCAGGCTGAGGGACCCCACCAGTACACAATTGGTGCTGGGGAGAGACTGTGGGAGGGCTCCAGGGCATGTTCTGGTCTGTCTCACTCAGTCCTGATCAGCCAGACCCCAGCAGCAAGCTAAACTACCAGTCTAAGCATATTCTCCCTGGTGGTCAGTGTACATCATAGCGACTGGTCGACCAGTCGACTGTCTGCCCCCTGGTGGTCTATGCACATCAAGCAAGGAGTTGAGAGGCCTTAGCATATCATTAGCATATTATGCTTTGATTGGTTGAATGGCCGACTAGACGACTGGACACTTAGCATATTAGGCTTTTATTATATAGGTCTAGAGGCCCAGTGCACAAAATTTGTGCACTGGGGGCGGGGGTGTCCTCAGTCCAGCCTGCACCCTTTCCAATCTGGGATATCCCTCTCATAATCCAGGACTGATGCCTCACAACCACTTGCCTGCCTGTCTGATTGCCCCCAACTGCTTCTGCCCACCAGCCTGATCCCCCCTAACCACTCTCCTGCCAGCTGATCAATGCCTAACTGCCCTCCCCTGCCAGCCCAATCACTCTCAAGTGCCCTCCCCTGCAGGCCTGGCCACCCCTAACTGCCCTCCCCTGCTGGCCTGATTGCTCACAAATGCCCTCCCCTGTTGGCCATCTTATGGGGGCCATCTTGTGTGAGGGCGTGGCAGTCCATATGCATATTACCCTGTTAAGGGCCATTAGAACACACTTGTCTTAATTTACATCAGCTGGGACTCAGTGCGAGGGCAAAAGCCATGCCCTGGAAGCGGGATCAGTCAAAGACTGAACACCACTCAGTCTAACTCTCCTGCCCAGTGTTAAGGGGATGGATCTCATGATGTCATAGGCCCACCCAGATGTGAGGTAACTTCCTATAATTCGAGTATTTAACAAACAGCTTTCAGAGCTGGCTCTCTCTGTGTGTGCCTATCTCTCCAGAGGGCAGGCTCTCTATGCCTGTCCCTCCAGAGGGCAGGCACCACACCCAGTCCAAGCTTTTAATCTATTTTATGTCTGTCTTTCATTATTTCTTTAATCCCGAAAGTCCCTCCTAGATTGCACGAACCGGTGCAAGTCTCCTCCTCCGTGCTGGATGCGGAGAGGAGACCCCAGCCCCAGCACACCCTCATTATTACCTCTTTATTATATAGGATTAGAAAGCAGTACAAATGACTGCAATTACATACAACAATATAGATTAATCTTAACAACATGATACTGCATGTAAAAGCAAGTTCCAAAGATAACTTACAGTAAAAAAGTAAAAAATTCACACACACACACACACACACACACACACAGAATAGTGATTATATTAGGTGTGATGAGGCAGGGAGATGGCATAAAATAGTAGTACACTGGTAGATTATTGTCAGTGTTTCAAACATGAAACATTAAACATTAATAATTACATAAATAAGCACATGAAAGGACCATGCACGGGGAAAACAATTATTTCTTTAGGTATTTCTTTAGGTATTTAGGTTCCAATGTGCAATGGGAACTATCTTATTCATCTTATATCCCCTTTAATGTTTGGCAAGGTGACTAGGATGTAGTAGGGCTTAAATAAATTGAATAGTCATTGTGTAAAACAACCTAATTATCAAATTTAATTTTAATTTACATAAACATACATCTCCAAAGTGTAACATCATTATCATGCTAGCCAAGAAATAACAAACATTTCGCAAAAATGTTTCCACTGGACCTACTCCTTATTCCACTTTTCTCTAGTTCTCAACAGGCAAACTGTTGTGTAATGAGTGGGTGAATAAATGGTTGTAAGCCTATGTATAGCAAAACCTTTCAACAGCTAATCTATATAGAGTCCAATCTAGTTAGTTCAGAATTTGAAAATCCCACCAGACTCAAAGCAATTTGTAAGTAACAAAATCCCATTTCAAGTCTATTTGTCTCTGGTTTTGTAGACTGTTTCAAAAATACTTTTATCTGTAGGTAAATCAATCTTTGAACAAACATCAACATCTGTGTGGCTAGATTTGTCAGATGGATGTGTGTATTCATCTCAATTTAGAAAATAAGTAATTAAATATTTTAAATTCCTGAAGAAACTACATTTCCTAGAGAATAAATAAAACAAATAAATAAACAAAACAAAATTTAGGATTAAAATTGAAAATCAAAATACATTTATATTTTTATGGTCCATAAACCATTGAAAATATACAACTTTCCCAAATCTAATTTAAATCTTGGCTAAGAATACCTAGCATATAGTTGTTTCCTGGAATTTTAACTAATATTTGAAGAGGTGGGAAGAGATGTTTTCTTCTTTTATTTTTAAAAGATAGAGTGAAATAATTGTTAAGAATTTCATTTTTTATAACAAAGCTGTAGCATTTTTAGTATGGTTGTGTTTTAGTGTAACATGAAGTCTACAGATTGTGATGTTAATGTAGGCATCTCAGCCCAGTCTTTACAAATAAAAGTCTCACTTCTCATTCCATTGGAATCCCCTTCATGTTACAATATATAACATTTGCTTTCTTTTCCATGTAGCTAGTGTTTTCATGAGTTAAAAATTGAAAATATGTTGCAACTAGAGTTCAAGGATTACAAAGCTCAATGATTATTTGGATATAAGGTCCTCTGATTTACAATTAGGGACTAGTGAGGACACGCTGTTAAGAAGCTTATATATAATGTCTGAGAGCAAATCCTAACTCCTGGAATTCTAATATTAAGCCACAGCACATTATTTTCTCTCCCTTTTCTTCAGTTCACCTCTGCCCCACATGACATATAACTTTGAGAACTAAAGACATCTTTCCTGGAAAAGAAGAGTAAACATAATTGCTATTGGCAAACACTTGCAGGTCTTAGCTTCAGAGGGCAGGACCCATGGGTGGAATTCACAGGGATAACAAAACCAACTCGACCTAAAGACTTCCCAACATGAAGAGCTATTGCATAACAGAATGGGGCTGCTGTGGGAAAATCTAACTTCCCATCAGGGAAAGTGTTTGAGGAGCAGCAAGTGATGGTCCACAAGGCCACTGTCAAGGGGATTCCAACACTGGGCCACACAATGCTGTAGCAACCCAAAGTCTAAGACTCTGTAATTCTTGATATTGGACATTTAATGCTTATGACATTACTAGAGGCTTGGTGCATGAAATTTGTGCATGGGGGAGAGGGCGGGAGGGGGGGCTCAACCCGGCCTGTGCCCTCTCGCAGTCCAGTACCCCTTGGGGGATGTCCACCTGCCTGGCAGTCAGACATCCCTCTCGCAGTCCAGGCCTCACGCAGTCCGGGATTCCTTGCTCCTTACCACCTGCCTGCAGCGGAGGCAAGAGAGGCTTCCGCCACCACTGCTGCAGCTGGCCAGCCTGAGCCTGGCTTCTGGCTGAGTGGTGCTCCCCGTGTGGGAGCACACTGACCACCAGGGGGCAGCTCCTGCATTGAGTGTCTGCTCCCTGGTGGTCAGTGCACATCATAGCGACCAGTCGTTCAGCTGGTCGTTCCACCGTTGGGGCGATCTGCACATTAGGGTTTCATTATATACGATTGTCATTCAGTTTAACTCCTGGTAGTATCTCAGTCTTGCCTGATGTTTTGTCGGTATTGGTTAGTCACTGGAAATTGTCATTGCACCTGATCTGTCCGCTTCCTGTAGAGAGTGAGAGGATTTGATGAGATTATCTCTAGAATTCTCTTTACTTCTAGCCAAATTCCAAACCCATAAGGAGGGGGCCACTGTGTATTTACCTCACTACCCGCTTTTGGTTATCATGTAAGAAATTTAATAAATGCATGACATTTTCCAACAACACTTATAACCTTTGGGAGTCAGTTCATTTTCCCTGATTCTATTTGAATCATTTTGATTGCTTTTGTCAGTGGGGAAAGATAATGTCACATAATTAAAATAATAAATAACCTCCCCAATAATTTGTGTTTGTTAATTTGGCACAGAACCTCCAGCTATATTTTGTTATAATGAAATTAAAATAGCACATAACTTGCCGCTTCTGCAAGTTTTTACAATTTAAAAATTGAGGATGTGCTGCATGTAACCAGATTACTTGAATTACAAGGCTCGGTTATTTCTATTTGATATAAGATCTTCTGATCTATAGTTAAGGGCTGGTGAGGACAAGCTGTTGACTCATAAAGGTTGAGAAGCTCATATATAACTAGATGCCCATTGCACAAAGAGATTCATGCAATAGGCCTTCCCTTTCCCTGGCTGCCAGCATTGGTTTCCTCTGGCACCCAGGACCCAGGCCAGACGGTCTTGACCGCTCAGGACCCAGAGCCTCTGGTCTTCGCTGCTCCTCCGCTTCCTGCCTACATATGCAAATTAACCTCCATCTTTGTTGGGTTAATTTGCATACTCTCCTGATTGGCTGGTGAGCATAGTGAAGGGATGGTCAATTTACATGTTTGTCTATTATTAGGTAAGATGACCCAGAAGGGAATCCTAACTCCTTGAATTCTAATGATAAGCCACAGTAATATATATATCATGGGACCAGCATACTCAAGGCTGTTCGGCCATAGAGATGCATCTTCTAGGATTGCCAAGACCCAATTCTCTCAACTGGACTAACACTCAATCTCCAAAGTTCCTAACCCTCATGTGGGATCCTTCAACTCCAATCTATGGGGATCTTAATGACTCACATCTGAGATAGCCAACACGGCAGCAAGTACTGAAGTCAAAGCCTCTGAGACCAACGTGACACTAAGATGTACAGAAGTTGAAACTGCAACTTCTGACTCAAGAATATCCCAAGCGGCGGCATGTGCAGAAACACCTGACCTCAGTCCAAGTGAGCCAAGCCCTTTGACCACTGGGCCAGCAATCGTGTCTATGCCTGTCCACTTATTTTTCATCATTTAATGCCCAAATATAAGCCCAACTCAGTCATCAATCCTCTAGCAGGATGGTCCCCTACAATTTTTTGGTCAAGCCCCCCCAATGCTCCTCACTTACACAAACCTTCCACCATGCCCTCAATATGCTCCATATATTCAGGGAATGCTCCTATTTCATCAGCCTCCTCTCTGAACAGTCCCTTCACCTTTTTAGTCCAAATGAAACCTGGCTTTTGCCTGAAGACACCACTTCTGTGGACTTCTCAAGTAGTGGTTGTTTATTTTCTCACACACCAGGTGGAGGTAGAGTTGGTGTTTCATTGTCCCCATTGCCATTTTCAGGCCTTGGAGTGATTGTACTCTCTAACACATCCCCTCCTTTCCTTTCCTAGTAGCTTTCATATCTGGGCCTCTCATTCATTTTTTTTCTTACCAGCGATCCTCTTGACTTCAAAAACCAGCCAATGTTTGCAGTGATTTCAAAATCCAGAGTTGACATATATGATAAGCTGGCCTTGAGGTGTCAATTTCCCCATTTCTAATGGCCTTAACTTCTCTCCATCTCTGCTGCCCAATCTTGGGGTCACACCCAGACCTTGCCATTATCCATAACTGCTCCACGGCTAATGTCGCTAATTCAAGCATCCTGCTTTCTGGCCACACCTGCCTCTTCTTCCGTTTGTCCTTTCCTACTCTGTGCCTGGGCTCGCATTTTCAGTCCCTTGACCCCCTCCAGTTTCTACCTGCCCATCAGCCCTCTTCTTTCATACCTTACTTCCTTACCCAGCCAAAATCCCACAACCTGTCATTTCAATAACACCCTTGCCATTTCGCTGAACTCCCAAGGTCACACCATGCTGGCAGAATCCTAACTCTGCATGTGCCCTCTTTTCTTTCTGCACCCAATATGACTTTTTGGAGAAAGTTACACAACAAGGAGAGGATATAGATTAAAATTGCTTCCTATATTCTTCAGTGGATAATCCTCATGGTCCAAAGCAAGATGACTATACTACTGGAGTTAGGGGTGCCACTAAAGAGTCAACTGGGAGCTGGAGCCCTGGCCAGGTAGCTCAGTTGGTTAGAGTGTATCCCAATACACCAAGGTTGCAAGTTAGATCCCTGGTCAGGGCACATAGAAGTATCAACCAATGAATGTATAAATAAGTGGCACAAATTGATCTCTCTCTCTCCCCATAAATCAATAAAAATATTTTTTAAAAAAGAGTGAACTGAACATGTCCTGAGTCCATTGGCCAGGGCTAATCCAGTGGCTACAGGCATAGGAAATACTGACTCACAGACATAAGGCAAGCTCCTTGCTCTCAAACTATAAGTACCATCACATTATCCACATACTATCAGGTTACCAATTGCCAAACTTCAACTGTCAAAATACCCTACTCCAGCAAAGCTGTATGAGCCTGATAATTTATTCTGATATACTTTGGCTGCTACAAATTTTGTATCATTTAAAAAATACTAGGGTAATATATTTGAAAGTAAAGCACATTATTTCAACACCTGATTTACTCAGTTTAACATCTGGCTTATATCTAAGTGTGTTTTTAAGAGATTATACATTCTCAAATGGGTAGGATTGTAATTTCCCCTATTTATTGGTTACATAATTAAAGTTATGCACATAATTTTTGTGGAAACAGATATAATGTCATCTAGAACATCCTAAAGTATTCCTGCTGCATCTCCTACTGATATTCCCCTAAGGAAAAAAAATATAAAAACTTAACTTTCTTCTATACTTAAGAAGGTCCTTCTGTAACTAACACCTCAATTCTCCCAGTAACAACTTTGAGAATTTCTTTCTAAAGTCAGATTTTTGAGGACTCTCCATTCTATCATAACTTTTAGTGTTCAGTTGAATAATAAAACATCTAATCTAATAAAAGAGTAATGTGCAAATTAACCATCACTCTGAGACACTTAAGCCACACCCACCAGCCAAGCCATGCCCACCAGCCAATCAGAGCAGCTGTATGCAAATTAACCCAGCCAAGATGGCATCTGGCAGCCATGAAGCTAGAGCAAACAGGAGGCTTCTGTTGCACCAGCAATGGAGTTGAAACTGCCTGCCTAGGCCGGCTGGGCCTCTGCTCAAGGCAACAATGTTTCAATTATAGAAGATAAATAAACCCCAGAAACTTGATTCTAGCCAGCCTTGCTGGGATATTGGGTCAATGGGAGCTGTGGGCAGCCTGAAAACGGCCCTCAACCCCTCACCCAGGCTGGCCAGGGACCCCAGTAGGGAACTGAATCCTGAAGGAACTGTGGGAACCCCGAAAACGGCCCTCAGCCCCTCACCCAGGCTGGTCACACCCTCATGGGGTGAAGGTCCCCACTGGGGGGCTTGGCCAGTCTGCAAATAGCCCTCAGCCCCTCACCCAGGCTGGCCAGGCACACCAGCAGGTGGACATCCCCCAAGAAGTCCCAGACTGTGAGAGGGCACAGGCCAGGCTGAGAGACCCCCCCAAGTGCACAAATTTTTGTGCACTGGGCCCCTAGTATTCTGATAAAAGCTTCCATAAAACCAGTAATGTTGTGAAATAAATAATCCCCATAGTACTAACATATAGTTAAGAAACAAGAGAACAAATATATGCATCACATTATTTATTTATAACATAAACAATGTAATGGAAACATACACTTCCCCCCCTACCACACAGTGCAAAACCCTTGGGTGGGGAACCACTAAGGAAGAGTTTTAACCATGTTTTTCTGTTATTTATTTGGTTGTTCAGTATCTCAGAAACTGATCCAATATTTAAAGCAGAAAATGGAATCACTGAATGGAGACAGTCTTAGGCAAAATAAAGAAAATAAAAAGCTTATTATATGTACTTCAGACAAGCGAATCTAGAAGTTGGAGATATTCCAAGACTTCCTCTGAGCTGTTTCCCACAATGCAAGAGAACTGTGTCTAAATCATTCATAACAGAAATAGCTGGATGATTTAGGTGCATTCACCAATGAAACAATGCTTCTATTTTACATTGGCTTTAGCATATTCAGGAGGAAAACTGTTATCTCTCCAGTTATGACTATTCCCATTTTCAACTACCGAGAATGGGAATAGTCACTGGTTTTAGCTGCAGGTATGTTGTGGAGCACACAACCATATTTCACAACAGACCACCCTATCAGTTCCATCATTTCCTAACAGTAGTTCTGATGAAAATCAGACTTTAGCCGAGGGCATTTACTCCTGACATTTCCTCCACTCTTTTTAATAATAATTTACATATGCTTGGTTTTTGCACATAAATGCCGTCATTCTTAGAAGAACTCCATCCCCACCCTACCTAGTTATGATAAGCATAACAGCAGTGATTCATGAAAACAACATCCTGAGAACTTCCCCATTTTAGGAGCTTTTTGTGTTTTGTAAAATTTAGTACATTGCATTCAGATTTCAATAGAAACATACCTGGATGACAATGAAAAAGCAAACTTCCATTTAGACGGTACTTTTAGGACCCTGCTATTAAATGTTATGATTAATTCTTCTATACCTTCAAGCTCCAGTTCCAGAGCTTTGGATTTTGTAAGGCATATTAACTGAGTCATAAAGAAGCAGCTGCTTCTCAAAGATCAGGTTTATTTACATTAGGCTGAATCTGAATTCTGAATTATTATGCTCACATCCTTGAATATGTAAACTCATGACACTCTGAACCCTAACTTGCAACCGGTTCTTCTGGATTTAAGCTCTTTACAAATAAATCAATTTTTGTCCATATTGCAAAATAAAAGCACCCTAGTTTAGAAGAGTTGTACTTTGCTGACAGACTTCTTTGCCTGTTCAGGTCTAAGATGCATAGTGGCAATTTGACTAGTATCAACATGCCCAGATAGTACAATGCATGTCCCTTTAACGTCCATACAGCCAGGTTATATGGCATGCCTCCAGAGAGCACTGAGCTACTCCTCACTTCTTCATGTTGATTGGTAATTCAGGGTCCTCTGTTATTTCAACAACTAGTACAAATCTGTTGTATATCACAACTCATAAAAGACTATTTCCCAGACTATCTCAGCATAATAGGTGCTCAATAAGTATTTGTTGAATAAATGAAGGAATTAATTTATAGACTTGGATGGGAAAAGCAAAGGATCAGATCTCTTCTCTGCAACCACAGCATTTATAGGCGTGGGAATCCTGTCCCAGAATCCTGATTGTGAATATGAAGTCAGCATGCTCTAGGAATGGTGTTAAGTGCTTTACACACACTACGTTGTGAAATGCAAGTTGTCAATCTATTTGTCTGAAACAGTTTAAAATTTTCCTTAATACATAAACTAAAATCAAAGCTAACCACTGAGTATCATTCTACAAAGTAATCTGCCACTGCAATGTCACCAGAGTCACCATTTTGTCATTCTATACTTCTCTCTTCTTTTGCCTCCTCTAACCAAAATCTGACATGACTCAGGAATTTTCTAGTCCTTGGTATTTTTTAAAATCTTAGCTTTGATAAAAACATATGGAACATATCAAGCAATTCCTTCTCACTCAATGAAGAGCAATCCAAAGAATGATTTCTAAAGAACTATTAAAGCACACCGGAGAATTTACATTATATTCCAGTAAGTAGTAATGGATTGAAAACATTACCAACGCTTTATAGTGTGAGAAAAATCCTGACTATATAATATGGAGACTATAAACAAAATCTTGGGCAGTAAAAAAGAAATAACCCAGATTCCACAACTGAATTGCTGACCTTTTTATATAGCTGGTCAACATTTTTTATTTAATTTTAATTTATAAATTTATTATTTTCTTAGGCTAAATTCTATATTCATTTGGCATAAAATGTCAGCATAGCTAAGAAATATTATTGCATTTTACCTTTACCTCACATTAATATGAATTAATAAATATTACTATATATGTGTATGTATTATAATCCACCTGAGATTAGAAATAAGAAATAAGAAAATCTCTTGTGTAACAAACATATGTACAAGTCTCGGCTAATGATCCATTTCTAGGTATGTTAAATAAACCAAATTTTAGTCTAACCAAAGAACTTAGTCCCTTGGAGTTTTCTGCTACCTCAGGTGTACCTAAATATTCAGAAAAGTTTCCAACTGGAATTTCAGGGGCAATTAAAACTCCTAATAATTATTTTCCTCCTTGGCTATATCTTTATTGGTTGGCAATTAATGACTTGGCTTTTGACCAACATAGGGGAAAAATATTTACTTTTCTTGTGATGATGTGTCATTTTCCAGTGCTCAGATGCCAATGGGAATTGACCTTGAGTGTCATAAGTAATAAATTTTTGTACAGATAAAATCCTTTTTAGTGGAGGAGCATTTTCCATTAGGAAATTCCTCCTAATAAGAAACAAATAGAATGAACTCTTTTTTTTAAATCAGGAAAATTGCCCTGTGACTGGCCCTCATTTCAGGCTCTACCATGGTGACATCTCTGTTGTACCATCAGCTCACCAAAGTAGTGACAGGAGCCATGGGACTGACCTGTGGTGGTGACAGGCATGTCCCAAATGCCTCCAAATTTCCAAGGCCACCCCACAGTTATAGTCAGCCTCACAGGGAGGTCTGCCTGACCTCATTGCCACAGAGCAAGACAGAGTTCTGTAGAACATTCTTTTTCAACCTCTTTAGAAAGACCAAACAAGAACACATTAAGAACTAGAAATTGGTTTCTAAGGAAATTTAACCTCTCAAAATATGGGGATTATATAATGATATGGTCATTCACCAGCTGTGGCTGTATAAATACAATAATGTCTACAAAAGATGAAGGACAACTATGAATTATTACTATAGTACTCAGAACTAATGACAAGATTATTAAAGTCACACATTGGTCTACACAGCAACAATTTTCTTACAAAAAAAAAAAAAGAGTTGATAAATGTCATTAGCCAGTGAGGCATTTATTTTCAAACTAAACCCAATTAAGAAGCTGGGCTGCTGGCCATGACTCCTACAGAAATTAATATGCACTTCTCTGTGTCTCTGACAGCCCGGCCCGTGAGAGTGCACAGGGTAGTTGAACTGCATTTCATACTCTTCGCACTAACATGGCACCAAGCTTCAGAACTGACCACAGCTGTGCAGAACAAGGTCAGGTCCATGCTCCCTGGGTGGCTTGGTCTGACCTTGTTGTCTGGACCTGCCCAGGGTTTCATCAGCATCACTTCTGACTCACACTTAGCAGTCAATAGCAAGATGGAGTCACCAACAATGAGGACCTGGAAGAGGGCCAGCCTGTTGGTACTAAAGCAATGCCTGCCACAACACAGCTTGCTGGGCCAGACATTTATGGGAAATGGCTGACAGCTGGATAAACAAGCAGCTCCTTTTTTGGTGGGCTGCAGAGGAAGCAGGGTGGACAGAATGAAGTCTAGGTATATGCTTCAGATAGCTCTGTGTTGCTGTGGGCTACTAGAAAGCAGCATCAGCAATGGATAAGGACACCAACATGACACCTCTGGAGACAGGGTGGCTTTCTGTCAGCAAAGGCAGCAGCATGGAGAAAATGGCAAAATGGGAAATTGGGTTGGCCCACAGAGCAAGCCAGAGGAAAGGCTCCTGCAGGGCACCACAAGGGCTAGAGGTCTTCAGTTCCCTGCAGTAGATCTCGGACATGGTAGGAGGCACTGTGCATGGTCACTCCCTCACCACCAAACCTTGCTATGCACTGACCCCCATCAGCAAGAAAAGAGTCTTCATCAGGAACCAAAAGACTCAAGACAGAGAGAAGCTTAAGGTAGAAGTCGCATGGTAGGGGAACATCAACTAGGGCTGTATTAGTAGATGATCAAGGTGTGTGTGTGTGTGTGTGTGTGTGTGTGTGTGTGTGTGTGTACATGCACATCCACTTTCCCTGGTTTGTATGCCTGAGAATGAGTTATTTGTTGAACTTGATCTAGGTTTTAAGGCAGTTTGGGCATCTGTGATATAGTTAGCACAGATAAATTTAATGTAGCACCAGGAGGAATTACTGACTCCTCTATGTGACTTCTCAGAAGAGCAGCATGGGCCTGGTATAGTGGATGGCAGTCAGCTGACATAAGTAGCTACTCTGGGACAAATGCCCATGTTCCAGGAAAATAAGAAGAAGCCTGAGCACAAATCAGAAAAGTGAAGGCCACAAACACAATCTTGATTTATGGCTGTGAGACAATGCTGCCTTTTTTTGGACCCTAAGCTCTGCAAACTGTGACTCACCGGAGGGTGAGTGTGGAGAAGGCGATCAGTGACAGAAGTAAAATTACACCCCATTATGCCTGCCCCTGTGTGCCCAGGTCACTGTCAGGCCTGGCCTAATCCTGCAACATGTGGGAAACCAACATATGCAGATTGAATAATAGGGGATTAAACTAAAGAAATTACTAGTAAAAAGTTTTTCAGAGAAAGAAAATAATTATTTTTTAAGCATGAGTAAAATAGGAAAAGTTTTTTGTTGTTAATTGGAAAGCTCTGCAAGTATTTACTTATTGAGGAAAATCAGCAGTCTGGTACACAGCTTTGACACCCGAGTAGTGATTTCGATCCCTTTCCATGAAGGACTAACACTCTAAATGGGAGGACCTATAGTCATTTCTTAACAGAAGTTCTTACATTTTGGGGTTTGTCTGAGTTGGGCCCATAGGGTTGGAAGGGGGTGAAAAACATTGGCTCAACCACAATTCTCAGATTATGGTTCAAGATTATTTTCTTAGATATAGTGAGTCTGCAGAGAGCTTTTGAGTAAAAGAAAATGAAAGGCTTGGGTCTAAAAACAGGCTTCCAAAAGTAGAAATAGGACACAGGAAGTGGAGAGTTGGGGAAAAAAAAATAAAAGCTACTAGCCAGACTGAAGAGTACTAGAGAGAGAGGGAGACAGACTTTGAGTCAGAGAATCTCCAAGGACAGCTATGGGAGCGAGGACTATGGCTTTGTGGTTTTGTGGTATCATTTCAGTTAGTTCCACACAATTCATTTAGCATCAAGTGAGACAGGGTGCCCACGTGTTCTCACCTGCTCCCCCAAGTATGGGGAGGACTCTACCCAGACTTCTCTCACCACAGTATCAGATATATATGAGGTGGAGGCAGAGGTGGGAGAATTTACAGAGGGAATGTGTGATTAATTACTGGAAACTCCAGCTGATGAAACAGACTGGCCATGAGGGGTTATGCAGTTGAGTTCGACAATCCTACTGACTGTCAGGCTCTGCACTGGCACTGTGGATGCTCAGATAAATAAACATGCTTCCTGCCATTAAGGGATTCGCCATTGAAAAAAGAGACAGATGAATGAACCGAACATGCTGACTCAATATGTAGTGGGACAGAGGTAAGAACCAGGGCTATAGGCCAAGGAAAGGGGCTCATGGAACAGATCACTAGAGCCCTGTGCAGCTTGGGAGGTGGGCTGGCACAGAGGATTCTGCCACCTCCTGCAGTCTCATGTCTTCTCTCTCTTCTCACAGCTCCTACTCTCAGTCTCTCCAATACCGTGCACATTCCTTTCCAGCTCTGCTATACCCTCAAGCCACTAGCCAAGCTTTTTTCTTTTACTGTCAAAGTGTAGCCTACATCTTTCTACATCTCCTTTCCACCCTTTCATTCTGTACTTGCCATTGACATCAAGAACTCACCCATACCACTTTATAGTAATGGTCCTCTTGGAGAAGAACACAACAGTAACCTCCTTATGGCCAAGTCCAATGGCCCTCACTGACCTGACGCCGAGCTGAGCTGACTCTGGTAACCCCTTACCCGTTGAAACTCTCCCTTCCTGCAGCCTCCCTGGCCTCGCTGCTCTTTCTCTTCCCACACTTCTCTGTTGCATCATCAGCATCAATTCTCTTTCCATCTCATGAGCCGGCATGCTCCCCAGCCACAGGGAGCTCGTCTGCACAGAGTTCCAACTCTTCTCCATGCTAACAATACCCATATGTGCCCTCTAGTTCTGATCCTTCACTTTATCCCTAGTCCAGAATTTCTAGCTATACACCAATCAGGTCTACATCCATGGTCCTCTGGGGCTGGGAGTTCTAGCAGGAGAAGGGAGGAAGTCCCCAGTGACCACAGAGAACCACACTATGTCATTTTTGCTGTTCCTTCCTGACTCTGGTTCCTGGTGCATTGCTGTCCTCTAAGAAGCAGACAATTTAGGGTCCCAGAGGAGTCTCATCGCCTGGGGGCGGGGTGGCATTATTGACTTACATCCCTCCATTCTCTTTTCAGGCCTCATTTTTCTTCTTGGTGAAATAGAGCAAAAGTCATCAACCCTTGTGGCAAATACTATTACTCATGGTAACACTGCTCTGCCTTGTAAGTTGAATGACATCAGGACTGACATATGAAGTGAGTTATACCTCAGCCTTTTCCCATGATCTTTAGCCCTGAAACAACAGTAACAATAATACTAGTACTTGCTATACACCAGGCCCTGTGCTATGTTAAAACATTTCCCAGAGGAGGAAATGGAGGCTTAGGGAAGTGGATGTAACTGGCTCAAGGATATCAAAGTGAACATGCACTTCATTGCACTTTACTATACAGCCTCTCGTGTCTACTGGATTCGATTAGAGTGGGTTCAAGTTGGTTCACACCTACAAATAATTGAGTGCCTGCTGCATGCTACGCATTGAGAGATACAAAGGTTTAAAAAGATCAAGTCCATGATCTCAAGGAGCTTACAGTCTAGAGGGAAAGCACCAAGATGAGACTGATGCCTGGGAAGTGACAGGAGATGTTCTGAAGAAAGGGTTGTATTTGCACAAAGCCCACCCACTTCTTCAGGTCCCTGCCCTTGAAGAAGATCCCAGCTGCCTGAGTTTTGCCTCTGTGATGTTTCAGATTTAGCTTCCCCACTTCTTTGATCAGGCTCCTCTGTCTTTCTAAAGCTCATACTGTACATATAATTTCCATTCAAATTCAAAATCTTTCCGATTATTGTAGTGAATGCAATGTTATTCAAGAATTTTTTTTCCTGAAAGAGCACCTATCTGACATGCATTTTTAATTTTATGTGCAATATGCAAATGTCATCACTGTAGTTGTTAACCGCAGTGCAGGATTGCAATTAACTATGGAGCTGTGCATTTTAGTTATATGGTAATGCTAATGAGATTTTCATAAAGCAAGTCCAATTACCAGCCCTATTTTTTAACTGCAAGAGCTAGTGCAAAGCAAAGGTGGTGACTTCTTTTGGAATAAATTATCCTTTGTCCTTGGCTCCTTCATCATATTCAATCATCCTAAAAAGTAACTCCTGCTACTTCGAATATTTTACCCTGTCTTGCTCTACAGTACAATATTAACGGAGACTGTGGGCAAGATGGTTTGGAAACCACTTTACCCTGCCAGGCAGTGGGAAAACTTCCTCCCAAAGTCAATGCTCCAGCAGAAGAGTAGAGCTTTGAATAGTCAGAGTAAACAGGACCTGGAGGAGACTGAAGATTCAGACAGAGAGTTAGCAAAAATAAACCACCGGGGAGCACACACGGGGTTACCTTGAAGTGAGGAAGCTGCACACTGTGAGTGGGGATTTAAACTCAGATTTACAACCAGGTGTGTTCCGGGTTAAGCACTATCTTGGAAGGATAGTCATTCATTCATTCAGAGCACAGCTGGAGGCTTCTGTGTGCCAAACACTGAACTAGGCACTTAGGGTTCAAATACACCTAAGATGGGCAGAGGAGGGAGACCCAGGGGTTAAACATGAAGGTCGACTTCTATGCTGTATTTCTATATGAATGGATTCTATTACAAAAAGAAAGAATTCATGAATTATTTGGTTGAATGAATAAATAAGCATAGTGCCCGCCTTCACTGAGCATACAGTCAAATAGGATACAAACATGTCAAATAATTTTGTAATAAAATACAACACATGTTATGGTAGATTTTAGAGGGGCCACAATGAAGAGAAAGGTTCAGAGAAGGGAGGTGAAGGAGGACAAGAAGTTCAAACAGACAAGGAGATTCCTGAGCTGAGCCTTGAGGCTGAGTGGGTATATGCTAGATGGGTGAGGTGGGCGTGAGCGGTCAGTCCAGAAAGAGCAACAGAAAGAAAGTGCAGAGGTGTCCAACAGCCCGGGTTACTCAAGTAACGCATGGTAAGTGGAGGTAGGGAGTGTGAGGTAGACCAGAGGTGAAGATGATGTTGGAATGAGCCACTGAGGGATTTTAAGCTGGAGTGTAAACACTCAGGTTTGCATTTCAGAAGTACCACTTGGGCAGCAAAGTGGAAGATGTGGGTGGGGATGGGTAGGGTAAATCACCTGCTCATATTTCTTTTTTTCTTTTCTTTTCTTTTTTTGTTTGTTAAACCTCCCCTAGGATTTTCAGAGAAAATGAAAGGGAGGAAAGGAGAGTGAGAAAGAGAGAAACATCGATGTGAAAGAGACACATCGATTGGCTGCCTCCTGCATGAGTCCCAACCAGGGCCAGGGGTTGAACCTGCAACCCAGGTATGTGCCCTTGACCAGGAATGGAACCAGTGACCTATCAGTGCATAGGCCAATGCTCTAAGCACTTAGCAACACCTGCCAAGGCTCACATTTCTTTTTTTGCAAGAACCTTTCCTGAACAAATGATCAGATTATAAATAGTTCCCTGAAGAGGGATGTTTTCTGTGCCCCTTGTGGAAGACTGTCAAACTCGACATCTTCTTTTTAGTTTTCATCTAAATCAGAGCGCAGAAAGGCAAAACAGGAGCTATGAATGAAAGCTTGCTGGTGGTAATATGTAGTCTAAGTATCTTTTCTGCTCAACTTCTAAATAATGTAAAGGAGTATAGAAACAGGAGCACAAGAGAAGAAAGAGATGGAGAATAATCAGGGAAGAGAGAATAATACAAATATTGCCCAAAACTGACTAGAGTTATGTATGGGTAATAGGGCTACCTTTTATTCTTTCATATCCAATCCTACCCCCAACCCCTATCTATCAGGAAGGGAAAGCCAGGAATTGGGGAAAAACAAGGGGACACAGAGTCTTCCAGCATGATGCACATGGAAACAGGCTCTGTAATATATATCATGGCTGGGAAGGAAATAGAAGTTCTTTTAGAGTAATTTCAGCATAGCAAAATTTTAAGAACATCCTAAGCATGTGGGTTTTAGAATATGGGAGCAGAGTTGTACTTATTTGGGTTAGAAATAGAAATGGTTTGAAGAAAGTAAACAGCTTGATCTCCCTTCTCCATGCCATGGACATCCTTCTTACAATGCAGCTTCGAGAGCTCTAGTGATCTCATCCCTATTCCAGGCATCTGGATGGATGGATGAAGGGGCCACAAAAATAGGGTAAAGGGCATGTACTTGTTCTCTTTTCAAGAAGCTTTTTAAATACTTCTATACCACAATCCCACTTGCATCTCATTGACCAGAGCTTTGTCACATTTCAATAGAACAAGCAGATGGATTAACCTCCAGTGAAAGGAGTTCCACGTCACTAACAAAACTGGAAGATTAAACCTCTCAATACATAGACAAGTAAATGTCTGGGGGGGGGTTGGTGTTCAGGAGTTTCTATCAAATGTCTTCTGTATTCATGGTGAGGAATGCAGTAAGGTTATCTGCTGAGAATGGAGGGGTAGGAATTAAAGATAATGAAGAAATCTGAAGAGCAGATAGTGGTATTCATCCAGGATTGGGGTTTTGCTAGATAACGTCAATGAAAGGACCATGGGTCAAGAATATTTAGAAAATGGGCACTATATTCTGGACAGGAGGAAACTCAACACAGAGTGGCTGCTGGACAGGCAGAAGCGAGAGAGGAGTGGAACTGGGAGGACGAAGGACGTGGTCATAGGGGCAGTTTTCTGTAGCTGTTGTTTCAGAGAAGGAGCAGTTTCAGGTGAAGTCTAGGCCTAGGGTGAAGCTGTAGGAATGGTCACTGGAAGATGAGGAGGCCAAAGACCCGAAAGATCAGTGGTTAGATGTGCCAGAAAGGATAACTATGCAACAAATGCCAAAGTCGCCTGAGGAGAAATGAGCAGAAAACCAAAAGAGAAGGGCATCATGGGAGGGCAGGGTGTCCCAGTGAACAGCTTTAAAGGAGCAAGGCTCCTGAGGCAGATATTGATAGTACCTAACCCTAAGCTTCCCTCAGCCTCTCATCTTTTTTTTTCTTCTCTTCCTGACAGAGTCTTCCTCCCTCATAGAGGCCACATACATGAGTTCATGACCCAACTCCAGGGTCGGGTGGCATGTTATGGACTTAATGTTTTCATCCCATCAAAATTCATAGGTTAAACTGCTAACTCCCTGGTGTGATGGTTTTAGGAAGTAACCTTTGGGAAGTAACTGGGTCATGAAAGTGGAAATAGGAAGTGGCCTCACCAAACACCAGGTCTGTGGTGCCTTGATCTTGGACTCCCCAGCCTGCAGAGCTGTGAGAAATACATGTTTGTGGTTTAAGCCATTCAGTCTATGGTATTCTATTATAACAGCCTACACAGACTAAGACATGAGCTCCCGGAGAAGACTTTCTCCCTGTTAAGAAATTATAGGTGAGAAGAATTGTCCTTTCTGCCTTTGGACATTGCAGTAAGTTGAATAATGGCCTGCAGAGCTACCAGGTGCTAATTCCTAGAATTTATAACTGTTACCTTGTATGGGAAAAGAATCTCTGCAGATGTGATTAAGATTAGGATCAAGAGATGGGGAGATTATCCTGGTGGGCCCCCAATGCAATTGGCAAGTGTCCTAAGTGTCTCTCAGAAGAGAAGAGCAGAAGGAAATTTGATAGACACAAAACAGAAATACACACAGAGGTGAAGGCCATGGGAAGATTGAGGCAGAGATGGGAGTGATGTAGCCACAAGACAAGAAATGCTGGAAGCCACTAGAAGCTGGAAGAGGCAAGGAACATATTCTCCCCTGGAGCCTTTGGAGGGAGTTCAGCCCTGCTGACACCTTGATTTCAGCTTACTGATACTGATTTCAGACCTCTGGCCCCCAACCATTGAGGGAATACATTCCCATTGCTTTAAGCCCCCAAGCTTGTGATAATTTGTTATAGCAGCTATAGAAAACTAATACTGACACAGCTGTGAGGGATGTGGTGCCTGGAGTCGTCACAGCCATTTTGTGACCATGAAAAAAATATGGAAAGAGCTGCTGAATTAACTAGTTATCACTCAAGCTTTTGACTTCTCATAATGTTAGATCATACATGTTCTTATTGTTTATGTCTCTTCTAGTTGGAGATTCTATAACCAAAGGCATACTGATTGACACAGGCCCACCCAAAAGAACGGGGTGGTCATGGTTCAGAAGTGGAGTAGAGAAAGGACTTGCCCACTTGTCTACTCTGAGAATAGTATATAAAATGTGGGGAATGAACAGCCCCAGTGTGAGTGGGGAGCAGAATAGATAACTCAGGGGAGAGCATAAAATAAATATTCAGGGAAGAAGTTTTAAGAATAGGGGTATTTATTCATTACACAACAGGCTTTCTGGAGAAGAGTCAATGTGTTTAGGAAGAAGAGGAGCAGTGGGAGCTGTTCTTCAAACAAGATTATGTGAATCAGTACAGAGCATTGTTGTGATAAGATTTTGTAGTGTATAGATGAAGTGAGGAAGAGGGAGAGGCTCACAATTTGGATTGTGACCAAAGAAAATAGGTTTAAAGTTTGGTGCATTTAACCAGCTCCATGGTTGCCAAGAAAATATGTTCCTACCAATGCTGGGGCCAAAGTGGCTTTTAAACTTTGGTGCCATAAGGTTCATCTGTGCAGTTTGTTAAACATGCTAAACATTCCTGGGCCGCAACATTCAGTAGGGCCTAGAAATCTGTGTGATAATAAGCACCCCAATTGATTCTACTGCCGTTGATCCAGGACCACACTTGAAGCACACTGTCCAGAGCAGTGACTTTCAAATATTTTTTTATTAAAATCTACACTAAGAAATACATGTTATAGCACAGCCACATGCATGCATACACACGTGCACACATACACACGTACATACACAAGGTAGGTGAGACAACCGGGCTTAACACAGGGGATGTTGATTTTTCATTCACAGAAAGCCCAAAGCTAATGTGTCTGGTCAGGTGACTCTGGTGGGTGGCCCTCCCCCAATGATAAGCAGAGACCCAGGCTGCTTCTACATTGTGGCTCTGACACCTTGTGGCTTCAAGGCTGCCCTGGTGCCATCCTGCTGGCACAGGGAAGGACAGAGCGGAGGAGCCTGTGTGGAAAGTTTTAGGTGCTGTTCCTGAAAGTGGAATTTTCCCTCTGACATCTTCCACAGCCAGATCTAGTCACGTGGCTGATTGTAAGGGAGGCTTGGGAGTGCAGAGGTGCCTCCACCCTGCATCTGTCAGCATTGCCAGACACTCCACTCTAGAGAGATAGCGATGATGTATTTAACCAAACCAAAGTTTCAAAAACCATACAATGTGTTTTGAAATTTTTCTGTTTTGTCCCATCCCATCTTCTTTACTTTTTAAAATGCCAGTTTCCACAACTAACTTGATTTCATGTTCTACTAGACAATCCGGTTTGAAAAACACTACCCTGAGGCACACTGGCGTTTGTCCAAAAGGGTGTTTCCTTGTAATGCCTCTTCGTCATCCCCAGTCAGCACGCAGTAGGCACTCAGTATGAGCTCATCATTGCTGCTCTCAGGATTGTGGTGGTGAAGAGGAGGGAACAGAGAAAAGCTATCAGAGCTCTTTTTCCCCAAAGAGCTGCAATGTTTGCAATTAACGAAGAGTAAAATGGCCTCCTTTCAGTATTTTGCTTTAAGACTAAAATTGAAACTTGCAACTGGAATAAGACGCAAGAGGTGAAAGTGCTGGTGGGAGATTGTATATAAATTAAGGGCAGGATGTAGCATACAGAGATGTTCTGTTTGCTTACAGTGTGGCTGACTTTTGCCCTGCCCTTGCCCATGCGAGATTCATCAGACCTGCTAACTTCCACCAGGATGGAAACACTACAAACTCAGAGCTAAGAGGTTTTCACAGAGGTTGCTTGCCCTTTCCGAGACCAACTAAACGGTTGGTTCTTGGATCAATGGCCCTCAGTTGTATTTCTGAAGCTCCAGGTGCAAAAAAAAGCCCGTAGGTGAGGAGGGGCTGCCCTCACTCCTGCTCTTCTCAACCTCCTGACCTCTTCCCGTCTTCCTATATCTCAGGCATGGTTTGAAAAAGGACTAGAGACAAGGGGGAGGGACAAAAAGAGTAGGAAAAGCTATGGTGATGGAAAATGGAAGGGGGAAGAGTAAGAGAAAAATCAGGAAAGCACCCCAGAGCAATTTTTACCAAATGAAGAGAAAGAAAATTAAATTGCACTTGACTAAAATAAATAAATAAAGTATACTAGTAAGTGCTCCTCGCTCCTCTTCCCACCTGAAGCAGGGAGGGATCTAGGAGAAAACAACCAGGGGATGCAGAAAGTGTCCACAGTCGCAGATTCAGAAAGGATGCAGAATGGAGTGTCATGACAAGTAAGCACCACCCAAGGAGAATGCTAACTGCCATTCAAGAATCACAGAATAAAGAGTGCTCAATCTAGACAAGTGAGTATGTGGATCTCTGGTGGAAAATTAGAAAGAATCAGCTATTGGGGAAGTCAGCAAGAGCTGCTAAACCCGATGGAGACCCAGCCACCCTCAGCCGGCCTTCCCCTAGAGGAACTGCAGCCCTCTCAGGGCCTGTAGAGGTGAGACCAGAGTCCAGCTTCTATTTTTAATGCAGAGCCTGGAGATAAGAGTTAAACATAAAGCAGATTAAGACTTCCCTTAAATCTCCTCCACAAAAGAAAAACTGGAATTAATCTGCAGGGGCCCTCTATGGATAGCTCAATACCACCATTTTCTAAGAATAAAATTAGAAGCAGAAAAGTGTGCCCTTATCCTTTTGACATCCAAGAATTATTGCCATCAAAGTACTACGGCCCATGAAATTAGTTCCCAGGTTACACTTATTAGATTGAGCATTTTCATTCTGTAGACCTTTCTCTTCTAATGGAAACGAAAAAAACGAAAAGAAAATCCCCTCACTTCATAAGGCAACCGTTCCCATAAAGCAGCCCATTAATAGGATGCTAATGTGTGTGGAAGTCATTACAAAATCACAAACGCAGAACTGAGAAAAGATTTCAAACATCAGTAGGCCTGGGCTTGCTGAGGAATTTTGGACCAGGAGAGTGTGGGATAAAGGTGGTGCGTTATAATCTGTAACCCTGCTCACTACAGCTAAAGAGGCACTTAGTCGCAGCCTGTGATTTAAAACAAAACACACACAACTTTTAATAACATTACATACTATTACCTTTATGGATTAGACATTAAACAGCAAGCTAGCCAGGCCTCAAGGGCCTCTGTCACTGGATGCATTACAGGTTGGTGGCAGAGCAGAGATTAAGAGTGCCAGCTCTGGAGAAGTCAGCCTGGGTTCAAACCCGAGCCCCACCAATTACTCACTGTGTGACCTTGGGCAAATTGCTTAATCTCTCTGTGCCTGAATTTCCACTCATGTAAAAGGAAGATAGTAATACTCCATGCCTCAAGTAAGGATTAATTTTGACAATGTATGCAAAGCACTAAATCAATTCCTGGCATTATCGTGAGTGTTCAAGAGCATTGGGTGGTTATTAGCATTATGGTATGTGAGAGAGGAATGAATCTGAGATGGTAGTGCGCTCTGGTGGTTTAGTCCAAAGTGGTTGAGGTAGACAGTCCTCAGGACATCTCATGCCTCATCCTGCAGAGGAGGAAAAGCCAGTCACATTTTTTGTTGTTCTTCTGTGTATCTGAAGTCATTCCTATACACTGAGCCTCGCAGTGTGTGTGATGCCTCAGTGTGCACGTTTAGATCATTCCAGCAAGTTATGACCTTTCTCTGCACAGCTCCGTAAGCATGGTGCTCTCAGGGACTAAGAAGAATTACAAGACAAAGCTCTTTCCACAGCATATATAAAGACATTCGTGCACCCAGGACACCCAGGAAACTCGGCAATCTCTTCATAGGGTCCAATGTAAGAGGGAACTGCATATTCGAGGAGCAGCTAGGATGAAAAGATGAGCAAGAACCAATGGCAACTTTCAACTTCACAGTGAGCAGAGGGATAGAGTCAGGACAAGACACAGGCGAAATGAATTCCTGCTATCAAAGCAGCACAAACTGTTATGGAGTCTCCACAGAGGCAAGGCATGCGCTAGCAGACTCTGAAATGTTTTCTCTTGGTGATCAGAGAGCAGCACAGCACAGAATTGGTTCACAAATACCTGCAGGGCAGCCACCATTTGCCAGATACTATTCCAGGTACTGGGACAAGTCCTTGCCCTGTGAGCAAATAGACAATAAACAAACAAGCTCCAAAGTATGTCCACACACACACACACACACACACACACACACACACACACATATATAATCAGTGGTGTTGTTATAAAAAAAATAAAGAAGGGATTAAGGAGGAACATAAGAAGGAGGTGCCATGTAACAAGTTGCTAATTATGAGGTAAAGGCAAAAACTGCAAGAGAAGTCAGAGAAGGTGACCAATGAATGTGAACCAAAAGCATTGTGGGAACATTCTGTGACCTTGGTAGGGAGAGTAGACTGTGGGCAAGGAGGCAGGTGCTGATGGGGAGAAGTGGGCACTGGCCAGCACGGTGGGTGGGGGCTGGTTTTTTGGATCACAGGGATAATCTGAATCTGCCTCCCCCATACTTGGAAGGCAGGGAGAAACGGAAGGAAAAGATAGACCACTCCAGATTGGTAGGCGGCAGGTTCCATGAGCAAGAGAACTTACATACAAAGCTTGTCTTGAGCAGCAGCAAAACAAGTAGTTCCCACACCCACCTGCCAAATCTTAAAAGTCTATAGAAGGGCCTTCTCTGTCCCTTATCTGGGGCAGTCACGTAGCCAGTCCAGATAGCCTCATCACCACATTCCGACCTCAAAGCTGTGTCCTTGGGCAGTTTCTATGTAGGGAAGGCCACCAAAGTGCACATTCCAAGCACAGGGAGGAGGTAGGGGCCTCCAATCGCTCAGGCCCAGCTCTTGGGTCAAATCGGCAGTCACCTTCATGACCTTCCTCATCGAGGTGACCAAGGGATCTGATGCCAGAGGTGCTGGGTCTGGTGTGGACCCACACAGGTTATGAGGTGTAAATGGCAAGTGCTACATTTTCATTTCAGCTGGTGGACGGGTGCCAGGGCCTCAGGGCACCCCTAATGACATCAGAACACCTTCTCTTCTAGCTGCCCTCACTGCTCAGCATAAAGAACCTCCAAATGTGCATGTCTCTGTGCAGTAGAGAAAAGGCCATCTGCAGCCCCTTTTTGGCCCCCCTCTGTGCTGGCAGTGCTCCCAGAGCCAGCTCATGCTTGCCTTCTTTCAAGGGGGCTGATCATCACCTCTGGTGTGTTTGGTTGGGGACAATCAGACCACACAGAAAAAGGAAGGGTGCCTGAAAGAGAGGAAGCTGGGCTGGGGGGATGCCACTGCCAGCAGGGCTGTAGTTCCATGTCTGGGCCTGAGATTTACTGCCTCTTCCTCCAATGGTCACATTCCTGTGGCCAGTGCACACACCTCAGCATCCTTCCCACCCTCAGCATCCTTCCCGCCCTCTGAGGTTTGCTGCCTCAAATGTCTGTGGGTCAAGCCACCATGTAAGTAAGCCTTTAAAATGGCATATAAGCACAAATATGACTTTGAGAGTTAAGGAGGGCCCTTCACACCTTGAGCTATTTGGGGTACTCAGAGGCCTTTCCCAAGAGTTGTGTCTTATTTCTGTGGCTTGACTTGGCTGAAATTCTAAAGGACAACACAGAATATTCTGTATGAAGTATATGTAATTCCTTCTTCCAAAATTAAAAGGCCAGGCATCCTGGGAGTTTGTTTGGTTTGCAAACTCGAAGGAGACGGTCTAATCTATGGTATATGTAAGAGATGTTATTTTTAAATTTATTATTATTATTATTATTATTATTATTATTATTATCAGATTAGCCTGAAAGTCAGTATCTCTGATGCTGAGACTCTCCAATGAGTGGGTCCCTTGGAAGCCCAGTAGCTTCACTTAAACTGAATCATTTCACTTTAGTAACCAGCGCATTCTACGTCCCATTGATATAAAACTGCTTAGAGGTGTTTTTTTAATTCACTTATACATTTTTTCCCCAATAAATATATCAAGCACCCACTATGTGCTAAGTACCACATTACCTGTTAGGGATTCAGGAGGGCAAGCCAGGTAAAAGTACAGGCCACACTTTTTCTGGTTTCATAAATGGGTTTCTCTACTCCTGCAGAGAAATTCTGCCTCTGGCAACACTGTGAGCATTCTGCTGTTGTTAGTTCTCTTTTAGGCACTGCCCCCTATTTCAGCAATCAGGTTAGGCATTAATTACAGGGTAGGGAAACATTCTGTGGAGTTACATCTTCAAGATGTTCTAAAACATTTATAAAATCAGAACATAGGGTGAAAATTGTGAATAAGTAAAAGTAGCTCAGAATTCTCTCAGGACGGGACCATGCTAGAAACCAATGCACACCATGTCTGAATAAATCTAACTCAGCCAATGTTTCCTCTGGCTTTGGCTACACACCAGATTAAATGGCTGACTTGCATTCGGGGGCAATAGTATTGATAAAACTGTATCTTTAAAACACTAGAATTGCACGTAGCATCTGATAAACTGGGACAGAGTGAGAAAACAGCAGACCAAATGTGTTGATTATTTTGAAATAGTAACTGATGAGTTACATTTGTTTCTACTGGCAACACAGCTCCAGCCACTGAGACAAAGGCATGCATTGTACCAAGTGCCTGTGGGGATGGGTCTCAAAGCAGCTTCACCATCCTCCCTATTGTCTTAATACTTAGTCTGTGGGTCCATATCTGGGCAAGGCAGGAATTTCCCCTCATCATCCTTCCACCCTTCTGCTCAGAGGAAGAACTGCCTATTGGAAATGGGGCTTGAGAGCTAAATTATTCTCAGTTATCGACTAACAAAGGCGACATTTCCACTCACATGAATAGAATAGTCTATACATTGTAAGTCTGCTGCACGTGTCTCCAGGGCATACTCTCAAAGATATACCTCCAGTATCTGACATGGCAGGCACCAGCACAATTAAAATGGTTTTATGTATTAAGAGAACCACATACTGAGTTTTCATAACTTCAATGTATGCAGGAGTCCATCTCCCCACACCCTTGGTTCCCCTATCCCCATGGCTCTCGGGACAGCTGGTTTCAAGAACATGACAATTTATTGGATGTGCAACTTACACAGTGCGCATCCATTGACACTCACATCCATCAAAATGTACCAAATGCACCAGAGAAATGAGACGCTTTGTTCTGAACTCTATGCTTAAATAAGATCGACTCTTTCATCATTTAGGTTCTAGGCATTTTTAACTGTAAAGGTTACTCAGAATCATACTACGCTCTATCTTGTCACTCACTATTAAATAGGGCACAGCTGGCCAGAAAAATACTGTTGACTGTTGATTAATAAATTAAAAGATTATACTTATAAGCTGGATTGTTCAGCGGGACCTGGGGAGGTTATATACAAACCTTAATATGAACCAATAGAGTATATGGAAATCTAGTCAACTAATGTGACCTTGAGACTCTATATAACCCCAAGACCCCATGGTTTCTAGTCTAAACCACCCCAGCCTAACTGCACTTCATCTTTAAGAGATGAAGACTAACTGATTCTCTCTTTTACAGAAACAGCATTACCTTTTGCTACTCTCAGTCTGGTTTTCCAAAATGCCATTTTAAAGAAACCCCTGCTATAAAGGTAAACAGCAAGGTGGGCTGGGCTTGCTGTTGGGAAGGTGGAAACATGCCTCTCTTCTACCGTGTTGAGAAGAACCGCTCAGTTAGGTAGGACTGGAGACTAACACCATGTGTGCTGCCCAGGGCCGAGCTCAGTGAGACTATTAAAAGGTAGAAACTGAGAACAAGTCTATTATGGAAATGCAATTAGCTGTGGAGAGCAGTGTCTCAGGGCCATCCCCTGGCAGCTCTTCCCAGCAACCAGGACACAAGTGGCAGAGTTTCTGGGGCCTTGAGAGCCTGAGGAGAGAAAGTGAGCAGAGACGAGCATGTTTGTGGAGATCCCGCGAACGTGTCTCTGTGGTCACATGCTGGCGAGCTGCCCAGAAGGAGCCAGCCCAGCTGCTGGATGTGGTGGCAGTCTGTTTAACCTGATGATACTGGGAGCACAATCCCAGCTCTCCAGTCTGTGGGGTACTTTCCAGGCAAAAGCTCTTAAAAGCATTGGTTCACTGGCCATTGTAAATCAAGAGGGCTCGAGGGAATGGCAGGCAGACACATCTACCCTTCCAAGGAAGAAAGTTAGTGTGGATGTTTTAGGGTTGGTGACACTCTAATATTTGTAACTAGAGTCAGAGCTGCCAACCCAAAATCTATCGATCAAAGTTCTGACAAAATTCTAGAGCTGAAAGAGACTATGGAGATTGTCTAGTCTTAGGAAAGAATCAGGAAAGTTTAAGACCTTTCAAAATTACACAGCTATTTGGTGGCAAAGGCATGACAAAAACCCACAGAACCTGGCTGCTAATTTAGGGATCTCTTCATTTATACCCAACAGCTTTTAGAAAATGTATAAGATATCTCTTCCTTGTCACCGTCCAGTCATCATAGCTCACTTCCCCCAACTATCCGAAAAGGGTGTTTCTGAGAATAAATATCTGGAAAGCTTTTGCAAGTTTTGTTTAGAAGATTTTCATTTGCAGTCAACATTCTTTCTAACATTCTGTGACATTTTTCTAAATATATTTCTTTTTCTAACTGTACATATAAAAATTGTAATTCAAAAGATAAAAATAAGTTTTTATAATTCCATAGATAGCCATAATAAATATCTATTGTAACAGATAAAATATATTTTACATATAATGTATAAATATATGTGTATAAATATATATAAAATATGATATGCTATAATATATGAATTGTTGACAATTTAATGCAACAGGATAGGAAAACTCAAGCACATTATTAAGCTTTGCTATTTTAGAAGAAGAATGCTGTTCTTTCTTGGTGGATGGGAGAAGAGCTCCTGAATATCTAAAGAATGAAATTTCTTACCCAGAGAAAGACTAGCCAAGGCCTTTGTTCAGAAAGTCTAGACTCTCTTCACCACCACCCTGTTGTACCCTCACCAATCACTACCCCACTATTAACTTCGCTTGTTTTTCAAGCCCCAACATGAGAAATTAACCTGGGATCAAGGCTGCCTACTTGGAGAGTAAGAAGATAGAGGGACCCGACCTTTGGGAGAGGGAGGAGGGACAGCTGGCTTCCAGAAGACAGCAGGATGGGGATGCTGCCTGTTCCTAAAGCCTAGGAGCTAGCAGGAACTCCTGAAGCAATGGGTGTATATACCTAGGAGGCCGGGAACTCAGCATCCCAAGTGGAAGTGTCAGTAAAGACATCAGTGTCAAAGCGTGGGCATAGATGAGTTGCCTACCCACAAACACATTACATGGGCAGGAATACCAGGTGCTAAGAGATAAACTCAATTGCCTGATAGCCAGGGACTTGATCCCCATTTATCTCTGACTACTAGGCCCTAGAGTTCTTTTATGATTCCTAATGGGTGAAAGGAACTCCCTAAAAAATGAATGAGACTAGATTTCCTAACAACCTTGATGGAAGAGGCTGAGTCTCATTAAAACAAATTAAGAAAAATAAAGGCATGTAATGACTCTTTTACCTATTAACTGTGGAACAAAATAAGCATATAACATATATGTCATATGATATGATATGATTTATACATCAGGACACCCAATCATGCAATAATTATTTCTTTCTATTTACACATATACTTCACACAAAATATAAAAATTTATTTAAGGCAGATTAAGTACTCAGAAGTAAACAAAAAAGTCTCAGGAGAAATTTTAGAAGACTATATGTATAAGCTAGGGATCACAGACCTTTATATAGTTTATATCAAAATAAGAAATTTAGGCCCTAACCGGTTTGGCTCAGTGGATAGAGTGTCAACCTGCGGACTCAAGGGTGCCAGGTTCGTTCCGGCCAAGGGCACGTACCTTGGTTGCAGGCACATCCCCAGTGGGGAGTGTGCAGGAGGCAGCTGATCGATGTTCTCGCTCATCGATGTTTCTAACTCTCTATCCCCCTCTTCCTCTCTGTGAAAAATCAATAAAATACATTTAAAAAAAAAGAAATTTAAGAGTGATAGAAGATGGGCTTATTTGATATATAAAAATATAAACATTTTGGTATAAAAAGACAAATAATTGATAAAGTTTTAAAATGCTAGATTATGGAAAAATCAGCATGAGTATGTCTGATAAGGGTTAATATCAGTAAAATGCAAATAATTGCTATAAATTAATAAGAAAAATATAAATGAAGCAACAGACATAAGAATACAAAATATGAATAAAAAAACTCAGATGAGCAAATCCAAATGGTGATTAAACACATTAAAAGGTAGTTCATGTCACTAGTTGTCAGAAAAATGTAAATTAAAATAATAATATATTCCTTTCTACTCATTAGTGTTTTTTTAAAGGAATACTTTCATATAGTTGATGTTGGAAATTTAAGCATACACTCACATATTCTTTAACTTAGAAAGCCCACTTTTTGGAAATCTCTTCATGCCATTGACGTAGGGAAAGATTACATAAACATGACATAGAAAAAAACATGAATCATAAAGAAAAATGCTGGTAAATCAGCTATATTAATATTTATTCCCATACTAGGGGCCTGGTGCACAAAAATTTGTGCACTCAGGAGGTCCCTTAGCCAGGCCTGTACCCTCTCGCAGTCTGGGACCCCTCAGGGGATGTCCACCTGCTGGCATGCCTGGCCAGCCTGGGTGAGGGGCTGATGGCTGTTTGCAGGCTGGCCAAGCCCCCCAGTGTGAACCCTCACCCCATTGGGGTGTGGCCAGCCTGGGTGAGGGGCTGATGACTGTTTGCAGGATGCCCACAGTCCCTTCACAGGGTCCGAGTCTCTACTGGGGTACCTGGGCAGCCTGGGTGAGGACCTGAGGGCCGTTTTCAGGCTGCCCACAGTCCCTTCAGGGTTTGAGTCCCTACTGGGGTGCCTGGGCAGCCTGGGTGCGGGGCTGAGGGTCATTTTCAGGCTGCCCATAGTCCCTTCAGGGTTTGATCCCTACTGGGGTGCCTGGGCAGCCTGGGTGCAGGGTTGAGGGCCATTTTCAGGCTTTCAGGCTGCCCACAGCTCCCATTGACCCAACGTCCCAGCGAGGCTGGCTGGAAGCAGGTTTCTGGGGTTTATTTATCTTATATAATTGATACACTATTGCTTTAATTCAGGCCTAGGCAGGTAACAAAGCCTCCTGTTGGCTTCAGCTCTGTGGCTTCTATAATTGAAAGAATGTTGCCTTAGTAGAGGACCAGTCAGCCTAGGCAGGCAGTTTCCTCCATCGCTGGTGCAATGGAAGCCTCCTGTTTGGTTCAGCTCCATGGCTTCTATAATTGCAACTATGTTGCTGTGAGCAGAGATAGGCCCAGCTGGCTTAGGCAGACAGTTTACTCCTGGTGCAACAGAAGCCTCCTGTTTATTCTAGCTCTGTGACTGCTGTTCTCCATCTATGGCTGGGTTAATTTGCATACAGCTGCTCTGATTGGCT
>PVJC01016611.1:0-33446 GCA_004026665.1 Murina feae | reverse complement strand
GTGGCTAATTTCTCTAGGTCTTGCCCAGATTCTAAATATTTAAAATGACCATTATTAAGAAATTAACTATAAAGCAGCTGATCTTTAACACCTAGGCATACAGAAAAAGTATGGAGTAGTACAATGGGCTGAGGGTCTATTAAAATCAGGCATTGTAATTTTTATAAATATACTACACTAGTATATCACACATACTTATATGTATATAACAAACTATGCAAACTTGCCATTTTCAGAGGCCAAATATTGTTCCATAGTGACACTTTAGGATGGTTCAATCTACCATATAACCTCACCTAACTCTGAGACACTGTCACTCCCATTTAACCAAGGGATGAATGAGGTCCGCAATTTTAAACAATTTGATGCTTTTCCTACAATATTTTCCTGTACTTGGCCTCTGATGTTGATGATCTCTGGACTCTTGAAGGTTCTGGCTAATAAAATCTTATTTGGCTCATGAAGCTTTTTCTTACCTCTGTCTGTACCATGGCTGGTCGCTGTGTTCTCAACATTTTGACAGTCTGGAAGATGTCTACAACTCCTTCATATCTCATCCTCTCCAGAACAATGCTTAGTGTTATGAAGACTCCAGTTCTTCCAACGCCCGCACTGTCACAGAACCAAAGGCAACATTCCTGATGAGATGCTCCAAGCCATGGCTACATTTACTTCCAAGTGGACATGTGTCCACTAGCTTTCAAAATGCATCATGTCTCCCACAGCCACATTCAGAAAGATGTGGTGTTAGAATCACCCAATGATTACTCTCGGGATAATGCGTCACGGTAATGAGAGAATGAGTGTGGAATAATTAGGATTCAGTCTTCTAAATCAAATGACCTTCCAATTGGGATCATATGTCTTTTTGGAAAGATCAAGGAAACACATGATAAAATAAATGAATAAAAGGAAAGGTAAGTAATTATGGATTTATACTCTTCACGCAGATCCTGAAATTGTAGACCTTGCTTGCTTCATATTTTTAAAATATGAAGTAATTCAGATCAGGTGAGGTATACTGAGCATGTTCAAGTTTTCTGGAGTTTTACTGCTTGTAGCCACTTAAAACTTGTTCACAATGTCCCACCCCTAGACATGTAAATAGGAAGGTATGTAGACTCTTCAAACTCAGATATTTTCAATATGAGGAGAGAGATTCTTTAAGGGTTTTTTTTTAAATACAGAATCCTAATTCAATTTTCAGAATGGATCTATAAATACCTTTACATATGGATTGTGAAAATTATATATGTATTTTCTGTTTAACGAAACATAAGTTAAAGAAGCTTCTAATAGGGGTCTCTAACCTAAATGGAAAAAAAACACACTAGTTAAGAGCTATTTCTTTTTACAATTATATACCATTTTAAACACCAGGATCCTTTTCAGCACATTAACGAGTTTTTGAGTTTGTCTCTCTTTTCATTATTGTTTTAAGGTAATTTCAGGATCTTCAGTGCAGCAAGAGAAGAAAATTAATTCATAGCTTTTGTGCTCTTAAGAAGTAGGAAAGCATCTGGAGGTTCAGGTAATGAGGAGAAGAATGAATAATCTTAAAAATCCCTACATTTTTGGATCCTAATTAAACGGCCTGTGTAATGCTTGGGTACAGGCTGTAGAAAATGGATGGATTCATTTACTTGAGGATGTAGCTGACAGGCATATAAATAGTGTGTCCTTTTATAAACTGGGTTTTCTAAAGAGTCCTAGCAAATGTTAACTGAGGCTTTAAAATCCAAGGATAGCCTTTACCAAGTGGCTGAGCATATCCTGGAGCTGGCAAGGCTCTCTGTTGAGATGAAATAGATGACCTTGAAGGTCCATTTCAACCTTGAAAATCTCAATCCTCAGAGACTATGATTTATGATCTTTATGTTGAATGGTCTCTAGGTACTCTAGAGTCTATCTTACCTTGATTTAATTGCTCAAATATGACAAAAAAAAAAGGTGTTTTCTTTTTGCTTTCTACCACTTTTAGGAAAATAATAGGTACTAGGAGTATACCTTGTGAATTATTGACTGTATTACATTATTTTAATAAGGAATCTATATGTATAAAAGCCTAAGTGACCATCAAACTGTTCAACTGTTTGACCAGTAGCCATGACATGCACTGGCCACCAGGGGGCAGACTCTCCATGCACAGGCATGGAAACATGGAACAAACTGATGAATCTCAGGGGGCAGTGGAAAGGAAGAAGGGCAGGAAGAGATTAACCAAAGATCTTAGATGCATACCAGAGGCCCGGTGCACGGATTTGTGTACCGGTGGGGTCCCTCAGCCTGGACTGCATCCTCACAATCTAGGACCCCTTGGGGGATGTCAGAGAGCCGGATTTGGCCCAAACCCCACAAGCTAGGCTGAGGGACCCCACTGGTGCACAAATCCATGCACCTAGCCTCTAGTAAATAAAAATGTGGCCTTTTTAGGATATTCCCAGATAACAGAATATAGTGGGAAGCCTTTAAGATATACACTGAGTAGCCAGATTATTATGACCACCCCATCAGTACTTTGTTGGTCCACCTTTTGCCTTCAATACTGCAATGATTCTTCTTGACATTGATTCCACGAGATGTGGAAAGGTGATGCGAGGAATCTGACACCATGTCTGATGAATAGCACTGTCCAGTTCTGTGAGACCTGATGGTTGTAGAACCAGCTGCCTGATGGCTCTTTTAACTTCGTCCCACAAATGCTCAATGGGATTGAGATCTGGTGATTGTGGGGGCCACCTAAGCAAGGTAAAGTCTCCCTCATGTTCTTGAAACCACTCCTGCACAATACGAGCACTGTGGCATGGCACATTGTCTTGTTGGAAGAAGCCATCTCCATTGGGATATGCCATCAACATGATAGGATGAACCTGATCAGCAACAATACTTAGGTATGTTGTGCTATTCAGACATTTATAATGGTGTGGCACTCTAGCAACTTCAGCGTGAAATTATAGCTAATTTGCTTACAAACGTCAGGTGGTCATAATAATCTGGCCACTCAGTGTATATGGTATATGAAATCATAGAATTTTATGTTATTGGTGTGTTTAAAGCATTTTGTGATGGCAGAAGCAATGGGAAGTCACACACACACACACACACATCTTTACATACTTATGGAATGCCTGGAGTTAATAATGTTTATTAAGTATATTCTTTTCTTTATATTGGACAGTTTGAACAAGAATTTGGGCTAATTATATGGAAAATTAAGGGAATAGCCGGATAATTTAATGTATCCACTTTGAACTCTTAAGCCCACGTGCTATTTCCTACATGCTCTTGGATCGTCTAGACTCAGCAAAGGATTTTGGATAACTCAACACAAAGCAAATGTGTATAAATAAGGTCGGATCCTCATCCACTAGGCAATGACTGGGACACGTAGTGTGCTAGGAAGGATCTCTCAGTTCCTGAGAATGCTGAGGTCCAGAGAAACGGCCCTAGTGCCATAGAGCGACAGCTGACAGAGTGGAGCCAGGACACCGACGGTGGAAGCCACACTCTAACAGATCTCCTGTTTTGAGACTGTCTTCCATGTCACTAGGAAATGTAATTTGTTTTTGTCATTCCTTTTTGAAGCAAAATCAATTGAATAAATTCAAGATTTTGACCATAAAGAAACCAAAAACTGAGACTTCAAAAGTTGCTAGAATCCTAAAACAAAATAAGTGAATTCCCTTTGTTGGAAGATTTTTGCACAGAAACTTCCAAAAGCACTAGATTTATGGTGAGTGTCTTCTCTGAACCACTTAGTTTCTATATCTAACTTTAATATCTGAATTATAAAATACTGTGGAAACTTTGAAAATAATTAACTCGAAGGTGCTTCATTTTCTGATACAGCCACCATTTTCAAACAATTTTAACTGAGGTACTACTCGAATCACTGACTGACTGGCAAAAATTAGTATCGTCATTAAGACTTAATAACCATTCATGGTTTCCCAAGAATACACAGGAGTAAGACACTGAAAGACAGTTATCAGTGTAATGCTATGAATGCAAAAATAGTAAGAAACGACTAACTGAACTAATTTTCTCCAGGGGGTATATTAGTAATTCCTGTTAAAATAGGCCGGAGAAACACAGTGTAGTTCTTTGTTACAAGAGGTAAAAAAATTTGGGGATAAAAATCTTCCTCGGGCCGTTTTTTTCTTTTGTGGAAGGAAAGAGAAATGAGTACTTACTTGCTTTAGGTTTTACAATACATTTTTTTTTGAGAATAAAATGTCTGTTATGCAGATTTACTACAAGAAGCTTGTCCTGACAATAGACAACAATGCATATTTTCGAAGTTACTACCACATTAATCACAAGTGGACTCACCATGCCTGATTCTTAGCTCACCTGCAATGAACCGAGATAGGTCCGTCTTGGCCAAACTGCTCTTTTGTTTTGTGAACTTGGCCGATGAAGTCGATAAATCCTTCTCCAGACTTCGGCACGCCTTGCTCTGGCCAGTCAGTGAACTGGAACTGTCTCACTGTTCGGGACTGGCCGTCCTTCATGGGAGAAAGCCACACCCAGCCACAGAGGATGCCAGGAGGGTTCAGCCGCGCACAGACACAGCAGCAAACGTGATGGTTTTTCCAGAAAGAGAAAACGGTGGGGGTGGGGGGGCGGAATAGAAGCATATTTAACTAGGAGCTTACATTCATGTCTTATCTGCTAGGAACACTGTCTCCATTCACATATTTACATTGCAAATTTTTTTGCTCTCACAATTTCCACCTCATAAAGAGTCATCTAGTTTCTCTATTAGTACGTTTTGAGACCCAAAGTTTGCCTCTGAAACCCAGGTGGAACCTATACACTCTTTCAAACATTGGTAAATCCAATTGCTTTTTAATATGGAAAGGAGCATCCAGGCATGTCACCGAGGACAGAGAGTTTGCTATTGACACAACTTTGCGTCTGCTGGGCTTGCTTATTTCCAGCATTGCGAAATGACCAACAGGGACGCGGAAAAGAGCTGACACAAATTGGGTAGCTGCTGTTCACTTGGATGGCCCACACATCTCAGAGGCATACAATTTCCAGACAATGGCAGGACATACAACATGTGCCTTGTGACTGACTATGCTGCTGAGTAGGAAGCGAGGCATCCCTCAATAGATCAGAGAGATTGCTAGCAACTAAATGCTCTCTTCTCCATAAGGACTCTTCTTGGCTGACCATGGGGATTAAGGCGTGGAGGGGATTTGAACTCAGACAATATCAAAACATGGAGAGGAAACAGGTGATGGAAAAGAAGACTTTTTTTTCCCCCAAAGTGATTAGCAGGCAACATTGCTTTGACTCATGAAGTATAAAATGGTTTGAAAAGAAGATACTAAGGCATTGCCAATTCCGGAATTTTACAGTATTTCTGGAAGCACAACAAAAGCAGAAGGGGCTTCTGTTTATAGGAGCGGGAATAACAATTATGCCCATCACCTTTCTCCCCAGAATCTGTTTCTGGAAAAGGTTTGAAAAGCCAGAGGCTAGACAATGCAGACTATCGTCCTCTGAATGTTCTTTCTGACCACAGTTGCTTTCAACAGCAAGAAGAGGTCTTCAGCACAAACCCTTACTCTTCAGCAGAGAGACCACCTGGCTCTACTTACAGGCTACCTGCTGAACAACACTATCTTAAGTGCCAACTTGCTATCTAAACTGGGAAGTTGAGATCAGAAACACACTAGGAGCACATACAGCAAATGTTTTGTCAGCTAGGAAGATTATTCAATCACAGGAAGCCTTTAAAAAGCAAACAAAGGCATGCCCGAGTTTCTGCTTCCCTGTTTTTTTTTGTTTTTTTTTTAGTATTGTGATTAGATTTAATTTGGGCAGGAGAGGAATGGTGAAGAACGCTCTCTGGCATTTATAGAGCCTGGGTACAACTCTTTATCATTAGAAATGGTTGCTGAGTTTGCTCAGAATGCAGGTAACATTTTTTTCATTCATATATCTTGCTCCAAGTTCTGAAAGGGCATTATTATTAGCATTTTTTTTTTAAACAATGGGGTGGGTCACCAAGGCATGCTTACTTGGGCTACACACGTAAACTACACGTGCGAGCTTAACTGCTGCCTTGTGTACAGTCACTTTCAGAGTAGTTAAGACTTCATATTTTCTTGCATTAACAGGTCACCTGGGCTAACCAGCCTGCTAACCAATTTCTCTTTCACTTTAGGTCAACCGTCAGGTCCCGGCTTTGTGGATTAGTGGACAATCTCTAAACACGAGTACTGGTTGAGAAAGCAGCTTTCCAGAAAAAAAAAAAAAAAACACAAAACAGTGGAACGAGTAAATAGCTTTACACTGGAGTTTTACTCGACCCACCCATTGTGACAGCTCCAAATATAAAGCAGGCTTTCGACTGCTCCCCTGCCCCCAAGATGTATTTGTAATCATGGTTGCAGGCTGGTTAAAGGCAAGGATATGAAAGTTTCTCCACAGAACATCTTACATCAGAGCTGAACTTTGGACTCAGCAATCTAGACAAGAAATGCAGAATGAAAATTAGCCAGCAAGGGTCGTGGGTGCACAGCTCTCACGGACAGACACATTAGCACACCGAGGAATAAACCACGCCAGCAATCAAATTAGAATGTGCAAAGCTTGTCAGGTTTCCCTGAAAAATGCCATTTGCTCTGCGGTTTTAAAATCATACCAAATTAACCTCCAAGCCCACATGACCTGCAGGGCTTTGCAAAACAACAACATATTTACAGCCTCAAGTAATGAAGAAGTCAAGGAAGTTCCAAAGAGAATGTGCTGAGAAGGTGAACATCAGCGCAGCCAACCCATCAGTAAACGCTTCCCAGCACACACACTCCACCTCACCAAACGCAGTCTCAGAGCTGAGCTGCCAGATGTTAACGTTTGAAAGGAAGCCAAGCTGGGTTTGTGAGAACACTTGCCAGACAGAAGAAAGTTACTCTTACATTAAAAATAGTAAGAACAACCATAAAATAAGAAGTCCTCTAGGATGGGTGACCTCTTCGCTAGGGAGCATGGCCACTGGCCAGTGCTTCTCCCAGAGAAGCACTTTAGACCAGCCGTCGCCAAGTGGTGGTCGGCGGATCACTGGTGGTCCGTGAGGTCCGAAAGGTTGGCGACCGCTGCTTTAGACTACTTTTCAGCTAATGGTCGAGAGCATAAGACTGTGCAACTTACCCTGGCATCTGTGACCTTGAACTCTCTTAGGATGTACTGTGGCATGTTGTACTCAGCCATGGGATCCACAACGAAGTACTGGTATCTTGCAGATCGCTCTGCTGGCCAGTATTGGTGACATTTCTCCTGAAAGGAGAGACGAGTCATGGAAACTATACAACCATGTAAATAAACTTTGTCCATCATCTAGTTATCTCTCTTTCATTAATAAAATTCAAGTTGCATGTGACTCATTTTTTTCTTTGAACCCGTAAGTTTCCTGAGGATAGGGAAATCCTATAGGTTAATCCTTGCCAATAGCATCAAGCACAGTACTTGGAATATAATTGGTGGTAATATATATCCATCAAATCCAATACTTCTGTAGAATAAGCATCTTCACACCTACAAGTTATCCAAATAATTATATCAGTCCTTGGGCATAAGGTTGGTCCTGTCAATCACACACTGCATCACTTTAGCAAACCTGGACCACTGTGGTTTGGCATGAAGAGAACCATCAAGTGTGAACGGACAAAGAAACCTCTGAATTGATTGGGTCCAATCATCCTAGTCAGCCCAGATAGTTTTAATGACTTAATGACCATGTAGAATAATCAAGTCATTTCCCTAGTTCTTTTTCTCTCTCTTTGGGACCTAAAAGCTGGGTTTTAGACACATGTCTACGAAGAAAAGAGAGAGATAGTCTATCTCAAACAAATATAGCCAATGCATCTATTAAATTTAAGGGGTCTTGATGTATCTCTAATACTATTTTCTGAATATTTTCAGGATAATCATTTTTTAAAAAGTGGATCTGAAATTACCTTAGAAAAACAATGTAAATTTCCAACACTATTCAATGAGGGTAAATGGTGAGCAAGTACGAATTTGCCTCAGGGATGAAAGTCAAATTACTTCCTACAGAGACATGATGGCCCCTTTGCTCCTGAAACTCCAGCTTGTCCAGAGTGAAAGGAAATAAGGATGTGTTGAGAGGGCATAAGTCAAGGAGCATCTGCTTACTTATTTGTCTCTTTGATTATGTTTAACTGAAAAAAGAAAACTAGATCTTTCTCTAAAACACACAAATGAAAGAACTGGATGTGGCTTTATAAGTTAAAAACCGACCCAGAGTAATGAGTGGGCAATGTTTTAGGAGTATCCTGAATGTCAAAGAAATGGCCCTGGCACTTGAGTTATTGACAGGAAACCCTCACTTCTCCATGAAGGAAATGTCTTATGAGGAGACACTCACTCTGCCCATCTCACGCAGCTTGGTGAGCATCACAACGATGGTGGAGTTGTGTTCCCAGAGCATCCGCCAGAAGTCTTCCGTGGTCTCCGCCAAGGGTCCCTGGGTAGCGATGTAGGCTTTCTGTTGCCTGAATTACAGAGAATGAAAATAGCATGTTAAAAAAATCAGAGCACACACCAAGGTTCACATTTGCTATGCAAACATCCAACCCAGTAATAAGACTGAAAAGATATTCCTGCAGTTGCAGTAAATGTCCATTAAGATTGTGTCATCAAATAAAGACATTTATTACATTTTGGGGACTTAGCAAAAGAAATGGCTTTGTTAATATTATGATGTATATGTCTATCATTATTATTTAAATTTTAGCGCAACACTGATAGCTCAATTTCATGTGCATACAAATCGTTTAGGAAACAGTTGTGGGCATCAATTTGAAGACATGACTTTTATACAATCTATTAAATTTATGAAATATGGTACAAAACAGCTTTTTAAAAATTAACTCCTTCTGAAGGAAGTGTGCAGGAGGCCGGGTTAACTCCATGACGGCTTCTTCTATCCAAAATAATAAAAAACAAATATCTGGGGATTGACTGCTGACCTATGCAGAAAGAGAATGCTTTGACTTGAGATAAAATTCATTCTGGCTATGAAACTAGGGCACATGCAAATATCAAGGCTTCGGATTGTCAGGGGAACAAGAGTATATACCTGTATCCATCAATAAAACTGGCATTGATGTAATCAGATCCTTCTACTCCTCGGATAGGCTGCAGGCAAACCCTTGTGGATTCATATGGCATAATATTAACAAGGCGATTTTTGAATTTATTACATGGAAGATTGGCACTGATGAATCTTGAGGTGTGAGCTTTAGAGCTGGCTAGACGCTGTTGAATAAGAAAAAAAAAAAAAGGAAACATCTGACAAAGCTAATTTTAGCCTGTGGTTTGAATGCAACATACCTGAGATTTCCTCTTTCGAGATAAAGCTTTGGTTTACTTCAAAGTAAATGACACATCAAACCGCCTTTCACTTCAACCTCATGGGCTTCCTATAGCCTACTGAATTTTGAATTTTTAAATATTATGTTCTATGGGTATAATCTGTTTAAGTTAGGGTACAAAAGAGCTCAAGGTATTAGGAAGCATGGAACAGAAGAGGAAAAGAGGAAGAAAGTGTTTTACAGTCAGATACCTGAGGGAGGGGAAAGTCAAGTGAATCTTGTCACTTGACAAATTTGAAAGGAAAGCCAGTACTCAGACAATGCGAGAATGACTTGCTTCTGAATTACCACATCACCCCCATGTCATACCTTAAATTCAAGCTCCATTCCTGTGACATTCTCTCCCGTCTCTATTTGTGTCAGCTTCTGGATGTAGGCATACAGGTTTCTCGCTGGCACTTCGGTATTTCCACAAGTCACTGCTTCCAACAGCGCATCGTGGATAAAGATGTACTGGTCTTCTGTCTGCACCATGTAATTCCTCTGGGCTCTCATTAAAGTTACATGGCCATAAATATCTACAGTTTTTTCATGCTTTATTCTTTCTAACATGGCATCTATTACAATGAAACAACCAGTCCGGCCGACTCCCGCACTACAAGAAAAACAAAGAGAAAGGTTTAAATAAATCTTTTAGGAGATTAACATATAATACAAGCATTTTCATTATTCTCCATGAACTAGGTTTTCAACCCAGTAATTTAAAGTATTATCAAGTCGCCATAACCAGTGGGTAAACAATGTACCAAGTGAAATGAATTTCATTTCAACATGTAAAAATATGAAATCCATAATTACCATGCTCTTTGATCACATCATAGAAACTAGACATCATTTTGAAACCATTATGAAAAAAAATAAACCACTAACATTTAGGCTGTTTATACTAGAAAATATTTTTGAATGGTCAATATCTAACTAGGCTATATATTTTTGCAAACCATCTCAGGCTATTTTAGTTCAATTGACAAAAAATAAAAATAAAAAGAAGAACTAGTAAATCACTCGGCTTGAAATATTTCATATTTTAAAAGTCAGCAAAAAATTCTAAAACCAGCCTAGTTTGAAGTGTGTAATTAAAATAGTAAAATGATGTTGCAGACTAAAAATAGTGCAGGGTATTCTCTGTGGAGAAAATCCTTAATAAAGAGCAAGCCCTAGAGAATGGGTGTGTTTCTAGTCTTCACTCCCTTTTCTTTCAGGGTTCAATATATTTTGAAATTCCAGGTGAAATTCAAGTATTCTCTGTGGGAAAATAAAAGCTCCACTCTTAGTCTGAAGACATTCTGAGGCATTTTATAAACTCCATCCCTTTTGGACTTTATGGGTCATTTTTCAGTTGGTAGAAGTTTCTACCAATTTAAAGAAGAGGAGGTAAGAGAGTCAACAAAGCACAAAGACAAGATCTGCCGCTGCAATCTACATTGGAATTTCCTCCTGTGTTGAAAAATAAATTAACAAGACAATGTATCTGAGTTCTTAAATCTTAAGGGGAACCTTACTTATTATTTTATCAAATCCTTTAGGCTGAGTCTATTTATGTGTCAAGTAAGCCTGAATAGAAAATGCTAGGTCATGGATGGTTACCTGGCCGGAAAACATGTAATCGATAGGTATGTATCACCAGCTTAGATACCATGCAACAGACAGCCTCCTTCAATCACTACCTGCCACTGTCTCCCATGTGTTCATTTATGTGTGCACCTGTCCATCTCTTCACTCAATGAACAATGAAGTACTCAGAGTCTATTCCACATAACTATTTATAAGATAAGAGATAAAGGATATTTTGGGGGTGATATGGCATTTGCAGCAAGACTGAGGAACAGAAAGGGTGGTGAATTCAGGAGCCTCGAGTAGTAAAAGAGAGGAATCGCTTTTGCAATCGTACTGCTGGCTCTGGGGGCTCCATGTGACACTCTCTAGATCAGGTGAGGCACCCATGCAGGGAACATCCAAGAACGCCAAATGAATGAGTTTAATGGATGAGGGTGCCTGCGTCAACTTAAATGGCACTTTCTCTCCAGTGCCAAGTACCTGCAAGGTGGTAAATGAGCATTTTGCAACAAGTAATACTTTAAAACTACTGAGCAGTATAGACCAAATCCAACTTCCATACAGAGCCTTGAAGTTTGTGGACGAGGTTATGTGAGATGATGATATGACCACGGTTTAAAAATTGCTTACGTCTCTTCATGTTTTGTCAGGCACAAAAAATGACTGTCAGTCTCTAGTCAGAGAGCCTCTGGATATGATTCTAAGACTCCATTCAAGGTTTAAACCACAAATTGACATCTGAGATGGAATGTAAAATACTTCTGAGACACAGAGCCTTAGAAATGACAGCACATTCATTAGTACAAAACAGTTGGGAAAACCCATGCATTGAGAACCACAACGCCCCGCTTTAGTTAGTTGGTTCTACCACATACACCTGTGAAATGGTTAAGTTTTCCCTGATACTCTCCACCCTGAAAATCTCCACCTTCCCATCTCCCAACAGGACTCGTCACCCCATGTTCCAGATCTGTTGTCATCACTCTAATGCTGCAGTCCCAGACACAACGAAGTATTAATTAGTTTGGCAGGGCCTCATCCACAAGTAATAGAGCATCTCCTGGGAGCAGAAACTGCATTTCTGCGACCTTGGTGTGCCCTGCACCAAGCATGCAGTCAGTGCTCACCAATGTTGAGAAAGTAAGTGAATGGATGAGTCATTGGCATGGCTCTGTATTGAGCAGCCCACCCAGATTCAGTGAGCCTCCTGCAGTCAGTGAGAGAAACCCCGCATTTGACCACAGTTCAGAACTATGCAGAGTCCACCTGAAGATTGTGCCCAATCCCTTGATAGGCAATAGAGAGACAGGAACACGCTTTGAGCCATTTCCATGTCTTAATCTCTTGATATGCCACTGCATGGCCATGAAAAGAAACTTAGTAAGACTTAACCTGGAAAAGGGAGGCAGCCCCCATGTTTGGCAGGTTCTAAGACCATGAATAATATATATTAAACCACACAATACACTTAATAACTGAGATCTATATGTCAAGTCAATTCTAGATAATGGCAAGAATATTTTCTCAAAATATGCCCCAGGGACCATTCCAAATGTATGGATTATGTGTAGTTTTATATGCTGGCAGAAAGATTCCACAGAATCTTGCAAAAGTGTTAGGAATAACACTAGATCCAAGCGATATTAAGCTTTTCATGGTGGTAATGAAGCATTTTGTTCCCTAAAAAATGAGGGAGGAAAAAAAATTAAATACGTGCCTGAGGTCTAAATCATGAATTGTGGGAAAAGAAAAAAGACTGTGAAAACCTACTTTTTCTCCCCCAAATATAAAATATTGTTAGCTGCCCAGGCTCGGTGTTCAGGTGGAAGATGGGGAAGGAGCAGAGGCTTGGAACTTGTGAGTTACCTCTTCTCTAAAATAAAGAGTTCTTGAGGGAGAGGTGTCACTTAGCTTGAAGCAAGACCATGAGATTCAAGATACCTTTTCCAGGTACCAATGGCTGGATGCCCTTGAGAAAGTCACTTCACCTTTCTCCTGTTTTTCTTAAATCCTGATCATGAACATAATGATACTATGTGAATAGTGATAATTAACATAAAGGAAGAGGCAGTTACTTTGCAGGTACAGAATCTAACCCCTGAAGCCGACTACAAAGAACAGGCAATGTTAAATCTGGGAAAATTATGACAGAATCACCGCTGGATAATTTAAGATTAGGCTTTCGAAATCTTGCTTTACCCTACCTCCTTGAGCTGCTTCCCTTTTCGTTTCCTATTTCTAATAAATAATATCTAAGGTTGGAGGAACTTTCTGCTTTCCCATATACTGGGATGATAAATGAGATGGCAATAAAATGCCTTGCTATCCCAGGCATGGTCCCTGGGAAGCATTTGGCAAGTATGTCCATTTCCTTTTCCCTTCAGTGAGCCACACCATTCGGGAACTTCCCTGAACTCATTCCTAGTGCTAATAGCAAATAGTCAAACAGGGGCTCAAATGCAGGCTCTGAGGTGCTACACATTAGCACCACATTTCATGGCACCACCATTGTATCACATGGCTTTGTCATTTGCGGCAGCAAAAACTGTCAAATATGGTGACTTTCTTGTGGCTCACCCCTCAACAACATCCCTTTAGTACTATTTATTCTGAATGCAAGTTTTCTTGCAAAGTTTGTTTTGGTTTCTAAGATACTGATTAAGGGAGTATGGGGAATGTCAGAGATAATTCCTTTGGGGTCGATAGTAGGAAGGGAAAAAATTTTTATAATTATCTCAAACACAAAATAAGCTGAAACATGTAACACATAACAGTAGCAAACAACAACAACAAAAAACTGTGAGTCTTTAATGATTTATAGACTCCATGATATTTTAGAAGTTCTATCAAGTTGGAAAGAAAAACAAAGATCAACCCTAACTGTTACTTTCAGAAATCTACCCAAACTCCTTCAAATTGATTCTCAGTAAGTTAGGTCTGAGGGGGGTCCAGGGGGCTGATACATGCCTCCGCCAGACAGATGGTGTTGCAGATAGTGGGCCCTCCCTGAAATTCCTAACAGGTCAGCTGCCAGACAGATGGCAAAGTAAGACTCCTTCCTGGAAACCGTGAAGACCCCAGGGGCAGGAACTCCCACAGCTCATGCTCCCCCGGCCTAACTGAACAGCTGTATAAGAAAACGCCCCTTACTCCCTCTGGGCACAACTCCACTGGCCCCGACCCCCAGGGCCTCTGGACCTCACCTAGGAGCGCAGAATGAATTCCCCTCCTTTAATCTGCCTGACTCTCTGACTCAGTTTCCTGCACCGAGAACCTCACAAGTAAGAATATTCCCCCCATTAGATCCATGTGCTAAGAATTCTCCTGTCTCTGGATTTTTCCATTTGTAGCTCTTTCCCTAATTTGAGTATCTCTGTCAGCCCCCCAAATGTAGTTGAATATCAACAAAGTTCTATCCTGCTTTCTCTCATTCCCCTTCATGGTTCAGCAATACAACAGATTTCTAAAGTGACAGCATAAGGGAAGACATCTATTTCAAACTACCCTCACATTTCTCAAGAAATAAAATGATTCTCAGATTAATATCTTCTCTGCTCAAATCTGCTCTTCTCACTCTCACTCTTTCAGGTCTGAAATGTAAGAACCAGCTTAGTCTGTGTTTGCCTCTTTCCCTGAACAATAATAAGTTATACATCTCTGTGCATCCGACCTCTACAGTTTTATTCGACTATTCATCAGTGGTGTGCTGGAGCTGGCAAAAGCCAATTGCTCAAATGAAAATTTCTGCTTAAACATATATATATAAATAAAGGTAATATTCAAAACACATTGCTTCTAATTGCTCTTGAGGTAGAAAGATATTGTATAATGGGGTGCTACTGAGTATAATTCAGTGCTGTCACATTTGTAGTCTGAAATGGGCCATGGTGGGAGTACTTACACCAAGTAAATTGGTAAACACTCCGCCCCTTCCCTCCCCCCACCACCCCAGACACCAGTGAGCGGAATGGTTGTTATACTTTATTAGTACAGACTGACTATCCTAATTCACCCATTCCCATCACCTAGGGACAGACAGGAAAGTGCCTATTATTTTGTTCTTCCATCCGCAGTTGCTATATACTGTCATAAGCCTCTGCAGGCTATTACCCACACATACTTACTGAGTGCTTACCATGTGCCAAGCTCAGGAAAGTGGTGAGCAAAACACACATGGGCCTTTCCTCAGGGAGATTACAGGTTGCGGGGGGGGGGGGTTAGATATTAAATAATCATGTGACTAAATGTTTAATTAGAAATCTCAGCAACTGCTGTGAGGTAAATGTGCAGGATGTTGGCACAATACCTTTGAAGAAATGCCATGTAAATTGATACTTGTGCTCAGTGGTTGAGTGTCGACCTATAAACCAGGAGGTCATGGTTCAATTCCCAGGCAGGGCACATGCCCGGATTGCAGGCTCCATTCCCAGTAGGGGGTGTGCAGGAGGCAGCCAATCAATGATTCTCTCTCATTATCGGTGTTTCTCTCTCCCTCTCCTTTCCTCTCTCAAATCAATAAAAATATATTTTTAAAAATTAAAAGAAATAAATTGGTACCTGTTAAGGACTGAATTGTGTCCCTTAAAAATTCATGGTGAAGCCCTAACTCCCGGTGTGACTGCATTTAGAGACAGGGCCTTTAGGAAGGTAATTAAGGTTACATGAAGTCTTAATGGTGGGGCCTGAACCCAGCTGGACTTTACAAGAGTAAGAAGAGGCACAGAGCACTCCCTGGGCACATGCATGGGAGAGCCCATGTAAGGCCACAGTTAGCAGGTGGCATCTGAAGCCAAGAAGAGCGTGCTCACCAGAAACTAGCCCTGATGGCACCTCACACTTGGACTTCTGGCCTCCGAAACTGTGAGAAAAATACTTTTATTATCGAAGACATCTGGTTTGTGGTACTTTGTTATGGCAGCCCTAGCAGACCACTGCTAGGGCAAGGATAATTTTACTGAGTGAAAAGCGTAGGAAAGCGTTTGGGGAGAAATGCTATCCCAAAGGAAGTGTCCTGGAGTGGGAAATAGCTTAGCATATTAGTATTACTAAAAAGAAAGCCAGGGAGGCTAAACGGCAGTGAGGGAAAAGGGGCATGCTCCACATACTTATTTTCCATTTTTTTAAAGTATTGTTTATAACATTTTTTATTAAACATATAACTGTATAAATAGCAGTTATTTAAAATAACCGCATGTTCACAAATAGGCAATAAGCAGGAAATATCTATATATATAAAAGGCTAATGTGCAAAGTGTCTCATCGAAATTCGACCAGGAAACTGGGAGTTCGATCACTCGTTATGACGTGCACTGACCATGGGGATTGGTGTGGAACGAAGGAAGGCCCTGGCCAGCAGCAGGCAGCCAGGGACGGGAGGCCCCAGCTGGCCCTGATTGCTGCCCAGTCCTAGGGAACCTACCCATACACGAATTTTGTGCACTGAGCCTCTAGTATTTATTGTAAGAGTCATGGCTTTCCCTGAGCTCCTGGCAAATGAAACATTTTAAGCTTTCCCACCTCTAGGCCTTTGCTAATGCAGGTCCTTCCTCCTTCTTATCACATCTACATATGATAACTACCATCCTCCCCGACTCAGCTCATGTGATGCATCCAGGATCAAGACTCCCCTTGGTTTAGTACTCCTTGGATCCCATGTTACTATACTTTCTCTCTTTTTTTAAAAAAATGTTTTTATTGATTTCAGAGATTGGAAAGGAGAGGGAGAGAGAAATAGAAATATCAATGATAACAGAGAATTACTGATTGACTGCCTCCTTCATGGCCAGGATCAAGCCCACAACCTGGACATGTGCCCGGACAGAATCCAACCATGACCTCCTGATTCATGGGCTGATGCTCAACCACTGAGTCATACTGGCTGGGTGGCAACTATACCTCTTTATTAGCAACTGCCTTGCCTTATTTTTGTTTTCTAGTTATTATGTTTATACCAGTTAATAATTTCCTGGAAGGGAATGACAATAGCTTTCTTGTCTCTATTGCCTTTGATAGTTTTTCAATGCAACTGCCATGTCAGGGAAATCGAATGTGCTCAATGTGAGTTACAAAATTAAAAAAAAGTAAGTTTAAAAATATGAAACTCCCTTCTGAATCAATGATACATATACAGGAATGTTCCCCAAAGCCCCCAGCATGGGAATATGTTTGACACATGTTTACAAAGGTAAAGAGAGATCCCCTAACTTAAGGAGATGGCAACAAGCCATGCTCATGCTTGCTTCACTCCAGTTGCTCAGGAGTGATGAACCTCAGGCACTACTTTTTTTTCCCCTTAAGAAACTGAGCGATGAAAATTCCGAGCTTTTAAATGCATGCCAGCCTCGTTTTGCTTGAATTTCCAAATTCCCTTAGCAGCACATATTTCACTCCCTTCTCCAGTTTACTCTATTTTTCACCCATTTTGGGTGTCTGAGTGCGGCGCACCTCTCAAAATGAAGGATTGTAGTTCTAAAAGCAAATGCATTTTTCTTTGATCCTGAAAATTCAGCTCCCCGTAGCAGTGATAATGACGGAACCCCATTTAGCGCTGTTTGTTTTTCATCATTTCAACAGCCTTCACCCTGAAACATGATAAGAACAGCAAAGCTGATAAACCACCCTTATTTTTATCTGTTTTCTGTCGGGGTAGTTGCCAAGCACAGAGACTGATTTTTCTAAATAACTTTTAAAAAAATATAAAAAAAAGGAGTGCATAACCCCGTGCTTCAGGCTGAGGCCAGCACAATTCAGTACATTTTCTATGTTACAGAATTTTCCAGCAGAAAGGAAAGAGGACAGCACTTTTAAACCAAGCCTAGCATTAGGCTGGTCCGTTACCCTTGAAGTAAGACCGACTTTCTAAGTTAACTTCCAGTAACGACAATGATTCAACTAAAGCAAACCAAATTATCGACAAACTTTTGCCTTAAAAAAAAGCCAAACCAAAACAAAACGGTTTCAGTGAGCGATAGACTGTGCAATCCATTAACCAAGTGTGCCTACTAGGAAATTGCTATTACTTCAATATTATCATTCATCCAGTTCCAGCATTTGTTTTCAATTTCTAAAAACATGATTGAGTTAGTCCCACGAGTTGAAATATGCTTAATGTCCTGTGATGTGATACGGTAGTAATGCACAAAAGGAAAACATTAAGAGGCGTAAGGGGACTATTTTGTGCTAAACTCATTCTGGAGATGTGCTGAAGACCTGGCTTTCCTGATTAATCTGGTGGAGTTTTCATGCTGACCCTTTACTGATACTTCACTCATCTGGCAAAGAAAGGCAACAGGATTAGGAGGTTTTACAGGACATTTAGTTGGGTACAAAGACAGTAAAATATTGACCAAAAATCATGGTAAGTATTCTGTACATATATCAGATTGGCTATTACAGTTAGCAATGACAAGAATGGCATTCGTAAACTGCAAGAATATTAAAAAAGAACATTTATGAAAATGGATTCCGTTTTATAACTATGACTAAGAATTATAAGATGAATTAGATGGTTATCCTGATAAAACTATGAAGTGATCTTGATATGGATGGGTGATGGTTGGCAGCTCCTTGCCATTCAGACTTGGTCCTGCCATCCAGTGCCAGCTTTTGGGGAATGGGTTTCAGAGAACATGGGATACATCACAGAGGGAGCATGCTAAGCAGAGTTAGGTTAAGCAAATGTAAGGATGAGACCACCCAGACCCTTGGTCACTCTAGAAAGAAAAAGTACATTTCACCTTTGTGTGGCATCCTCTGATGAGCACAAGTTCACACCTCAACACAGAGAACCTGACCTGATCAGGAGCCTATTCTAGAATATTGAGAGGTCAGGGTGACCTATCCAGACCATATTTCCTTGGGGCATTTTATTTTTCCATGGTAGGTGAAGGGAATAAGGAGAAGGGTAGGTTTCATAGAATAAGACCACAAAAAACAAAATCCACGTGTGCCAAATATTATTTTTTGAAGCCGAGGCTGCGAGAGGCTGCGAGGGGCTGTGAGGGCCAAGCCCCTTGCATGAATTTTGTGCCTCAGGCCTCTAGTTGTTTTATAAAAGCTTGTAGAAGAGCAGAGATAGGGCGAGGACTGGTCTCTGTACCCACGTGTAGCAGCTGAGATCCTGGAGGGTTATATCAGCAGCAAAAGTCCGCACTGAGGAGCATGGGGTCTCCCCACACCTGATCTCCAACCCAGAGCACCAGGGCCAGGAAGAGGAGCCTGCATAGCATTGGGCAGTGAAAATCAGCAGAGCTTCAGTCTACCTGGAAGGGGAGGGAGGCTGTTCTCTTAAAGGGCCAATGCACAGGGTCTTGCTCTCTGTCACTCACCCAGAGATCTGGAGGACCAGCCACTGAGGTCCCTGTCCTATATCACCTATCCCACACCGCCCTTAGGTGCCATCTTCTAAGGCTTGGGCACCCCTATTCTTACAGCACCACCTGGGAAGTACACTAGCTTGATCCTCCCACTGCTGGTGACAGCACCTGCCAAACTCCAGTCCTGCAGAGTGGACTGTTGGCTGCTCCCAACAGGGACCTCTGATGGGCTCTTTTCCTGGAGAAGTTCTAGGCAGACACTCGGATAGTCACTGAGTTGTGTGGCTTTGGAACACTGGCCAGTCTTGCATGCCTCCTGCAGACTCAGCCAGCATGGCCCCCAATGGGAGACTGTTTTGATATGTCCTCCCAGGACCCAATGGCCCTGCCCTGCTGAGCTCAGCCTCCTGGAGGGATCGGAGTAGGGGGGCCTCTGAAGTGCTTCTCTCTGGGAGCATCTTGCTGGGGACACAGTTGGGTGCTGGGTTCTGGGGCGCTGGTGTGGGGGATAATCTTTACCACCCTGAGACCACAACTGGCACCACCCTCTCCAAAGGGAGACACACTTGACCTGTCCTCCTGACTTTTAGGGGCTCAGCCTATTGAGCTGGCTCCCACAAAGGGGCCAGATGGCTGCACCAACCTGAACCTGAAGTGAGCTGCCTCTAGGGGAACTAGGGTCAGAGACTCAGGCGAAAAATGACTCTGAAGTAGGGGGCACTTTCCCCCACTGAGTGCCTGATTGTGCTGCCCCCAAGTATGAGACCCACTAGTCCAGGGGTGAGGAACTTCTGGCCTCTGGGCCGTATAATACCTGTGAAATCATTTGGGTCTGGCCCTGCCAAAGCATTAGGGGTGAATTTATTAAATGTTTGATCAAATATAGCAGGTTACTTTTGAAGGTGAAAATTTTGTATGGTCTGCAAGTGATGTTATAAATATCCAAATGATCCTTGGCAGAACAAGGATTATTAGTCCCCACCTGTATTAGTCCCATACTCCTAACAACGGTCACTCCACCCTATCAAGCTCTCACCTTGTGGAAGAGACCGTGGGTTGAGCCCAGGCTGGGCTCACTCTATAGTCTTTCTTCAGAAGGTTCTGGTAGAAGACCAGGTAACCTCAGCATGTGGTGCAATAGACAAAAGGTAGAGGGAGCCTTGGACCTTTTATTGATCTGCCCCAGCTCAGAGTTGGGGGAAGTCTACCCTTGCATACAGCTTGACCCCTCCCATGCACATCTAGGCCCAGTAGACACAGCCATAAACTGTGACTAGTGAGGTAGTTCCAGACAGGTAGGCCAAGGCTGGTTACACACAATGTCTGATATATCAACCTGCACCAGAACCTGCCCAAATTGACCCAGAATCAACACAACCACTGGCCTTAAGACCCAGAGCTCAACCCAACTAGCCATATAAGCAGCACCCCAAACAGGGAGTCTAGTAGGCACCAGGCCCTGCTGCAAACAAGCCTGCCTCAGGGGACAGCACCTGCAAGCAGAGTCATACATGGTCATTGAGGTCTATCCTGATAGTAAGCTAGCCTGAGGGTTAACTGTGCCCATGAATGGGCCAACAGCACTTAAGATTCAACAACAACAACAACAACAACAACAGGAGGCCACACATAATCCATACAAGAAACATTCCTGGAGCATCTAGCACAGGTGATCTGGAAGACTGTGCCACTGAGTCCTACTAGACACTGACATCATAAAGCAATCACGACAAGTTTGGAAATCATAGCAAGTCTATCTAACACACACACACACACACACACACACACACACACACACACAGACAGGCAAAATGAGAAGACAAAGAAATATGCCCCAAATAAAAAAGCCAGAGAAAACACCGCCAAAAATAATGAAATGGAAGCAACGATTTCATAACATGAAGAATTTAAAACAATGGTTATAAGAATGTTCTAGGACAGCGGTCACCAACCAGTGATCCATGGAACACTGCTGGTTCATGAGGTCAGAGAGGTTGGTGACTGCTGCTCTAGGACCTTAGGGGAAGAATATATATCTCAGTGAGAACTTAAACAAAAGGACAGTAAGTATTAAACATGAAACAGAAAATAATAATCAGTTGGAAATGAAGAATACAATATCTGGAATGAAGAATACACTAGAAGGGATAAACAGAAGATTAGATAAAGCAGAGGATCAAAACAGCAATCTAGAGGACAAGATAAAAGAAAACATGCAAGCAGAGCAACAAAAGACAAAAATAATTTTTAAAAATGAGGAAAAGTGTAAGGGACCTCTGGGACAACACCGAAGCATAACAACTTCTGCATTTAGGGGTAGCAGAGGGAAGGGAAAGTGAGCAAAGGATTGAGAACTTATTTAAAAAATAATGGCTGAAAACTTCCCTACCCTGATAAAGGAAAAAGACACACAAATCCAAGAAGCAGGAAGAGTCTCAAACAAGAAAAACCCAAAGAGGGCCATATCAAGACATATCATTAATAACAATGACAAAGGTTACAAATAAAAAGAGAATCTAAAGAGCAAGGTAAAGACAGTTGGTTACATACAAGGGATTTCCATAAGGCTGTCAGCTGATTTCTTAATAGAAACACTTCAGGCCAGAAGAGATTGGCATGAAATAGTCAAAGTGATAAAAAGTAAGGACCTGCAACCAAGTCTAATCTCCAGCAAAGCTATCATTTAAAATTAAAGATGAAATAAAGAGCTTCCCAGACAAAAAAAAAAAAAAAAAAAAGAAAGGAAAAAAGAAAAGGAAAGGAATAGACATTTAAAAAATGCTTAATGTTGCTAATCATTGGGGAAATGCAAATGAAACCCACAATGAGTTATCACCTCAGACCTGTCAGAATGACTGTCATTAATAAATCAACAAATGGCAAGTGTTGGTGAGAATGTACTTCGGTAGGAATGCAGACTGGTGCAGCCACTGTAGAAAACAGTATGGAGTTTCCTCAAACAATTAAAAATGAAACTGCCTTATGACCCAGCAATTCCACTTCTGAGAATATATCCAAAGAAACCCGAGACACAAATTTGAAATAACATATGCACTCCTATGTTCGTTGCAACATTATTTAACAATAGCCAAGATTTAGAAGAAACCCAAGTGCCCATCAATAGGTGAGTAAATAAAAAAGCTGTGGTGCATTTACGCTATGGAATACTATTGGCCATAAAAAAGAAGGAAATGTAACCTTTTCAGACAGCATGGATGGACCTGGAGAGCATTATGTTAAGCAAGATAAGTCAGTGAAAGACAAATGCCATATGATTTCACACACATGTAGAATCTAATGAACAAAATAAACACAAACACAACAGAAACAAACTCATAGATACATAACACTGACTGACAGTTGTCACAGGGAAGGCAAGTTAGGGATCTGGGTAAAAAAGGTGAAGGGATAAAAGAAAAAGACACAGATAAAACAGTATGGTGATTACCAAAGGAAAGTGGAGTGGGTGGGTATGTGTGTGTATGGAAGATGGCAAAGGGGCGATAAATGGTGGTGGAAAGAAACTTGAGCCTACAATGCAGTATGCAGATGATGTATTAAAGAGCTGAACACTTGAAACTTGTATGATTTTTATTAATCAATGTCACCTCAATGCATCCAATTAACAATTATCTTCATGTATCTGGCTATGTATTAACTCTTTTGGCTATGTATTAGTTGTATTGAGATCAGCTCTGTTTCAGATAGATGGATGGCTTTCATAACTGTAGTCTTCAGACATGATGACTAGTTAATGAAAACTAGTATCAAGTTTATTTAGAATGACACACTGGCCATGTTTGAGGATGAGAGACTAGAGAACAGGGTAATAACAGGAGATCGAAAACATACTCATAAAATTGTGACACCAAAGAGACGGAAGCTAAGATTCAATAAATACAAAATGAGAGATTTCTCTTCTCTGTATGAATCACCCTGTAATGTACCACCAGGCATTTATGAATTACACATCCATCCAAGTGACCTCTATGCATCCCCAGATAGTGTGAACACAGAGATTCCAATTTAGTATCTCTGGTGTGGAACCCAAGACTGCATTTCCTAGAAGCTCCAAATGATGCTAATACCGCTGGTCCTTAGACCATACTTCGGGTAATACGGATAAAGTGACACTCCTCTTATAATATTTTACTAGAGGCTTGGTGCACGAAAATTGTGCACAGGGGAGGATGGGGGTCCCTCAGCCCAGCCTGCCCCCTCTTACAGTCTGGGACCCGTCAGAGGATGTCCTACTGATGGCCACAGTCTGGGAGGTGTGTGTGTGTGTGTGGGTGTCTGTCTGTCGTCTGCTGGGGGCCTACCCCCAGCCACACCATGGAGGCTTAGAGCAGGCAACCCTCTGTGTTGATTTCTCAGGCTCCTGGTCTTGTCTGCATGTTGTTGTCTCCCTTGAGCTGTGGCCAGGGCTGGGGGTAGCCTGCCAGCCAAGCTTGCCTGATCAAGGATCACCTCAGCGGGAGGAGGCCTCGCTGGGGGCTGCCTGAGGGCCACACATTTGCTCTCTTGCTCCTGATCGCTGCAGTGGAAAGTATGCCCCACTGGGGGCTGCCCTCGGGCCACCCGTGCTTTCGATCTCCTGCTCCCTGATCACTGGCGGTAGGGAGCATACCCCTCTGGGGGCTGCCTTTGGGCAGCCCTCGCGTTGGCTCTCCTGCTCCCCATTGCCACCATGGCCAGGAGAAGGCCTCGCTGGGAGCTGCCCTCCAGCTGCCATCTCATTTGCTCTCTTGCTCCTGATTGCCTCTACAGCCGTTGCTGAGGTAATGCCTGCTGGGCTCACATTGCCAGGGTGATGCGGCCAGCGTCCTGCCCTACCTCTATGGGCGCCACCATCTTTGTCTCAGAGTGACAGTTAATTTGCATATTACTCTTTTATTAGATAGGATATGTAAATGAGAGCAAAAGATGTATAAAATATACTCCTAATAATCTATGTATGTGTGTATATGTGTTTATATATATATAATTTAAAAAAATCCTGATCTGATTAAAACTATAATGCAAAAGGTCAGACTGCAAAGTCTATTTAAAAAAAAAAAAGATTTGCCTTTGTGTGTGTGTGTTTTAAAAGACCAAATACTTTACTAGCTCCAGATACCTTCAAATATATGGTATTATCTTACAATAAAACTCAGAGGCCAGAAGTCCACTTTGCAAGTTTTCTTTGCAAGAAACAACCCCAATATGAGCAAATCAGAAAGACAGAAAAACACACAAGCAATAGAACCCTGATTGAAAAGACACAATACAAGGATACTAGAACTATTTTTAAGGTTCATTTTATGACCAGGGGCACAGAAAAATAGTTTAAAATAGGAAGTTTTCATGCTGATTACATGAAATCAAAATCACTGTTCAAAGGCAGCAGCATTAAAAACAACAACAACAAAACCACGCAGCCTAGTTTCTATAATAAGTTTCAGTGTTCTTTCAGTCTGGGAATATTGCAAAATACATTGCAGGTACAGCTGGGAAAACTCAGTGATACCCTGTCCAGATCTCAGCGATTAGGTTATAAAAATATTTTCACATTCCTGCAGATGTCTAGAGTCCTTTCTTTGCTAGTGATTTTAATTCGGAACTCATTGATGGCTGTTTGTCCTGATAGAACCTAATTGCTCTTTTACCAGGCCCAGCTGCAAGCAGGCTGGTAATTCCTTTCCTTGTAGAGTATATTACATATAAACACGGGCAGGAAAAAAATAACCAATTAACTAAATACATGTGCATAAAATGACTCATTGAGAGCACTGATCAAGTAATGTATCTAACTGCAACACAGGTCAAAGGAAATTACCACAGCTTACAGCACTGAGTATAATTATATGGAAAATGCATAAGCATTAAAATATATAGACAATGAGTGGCAGCAACTGAAAATTCACCCTTTTATTAGCGAAACATATAAATTACTATATTTGAGTAATTGACAGGGCATTTAATCTACTGAAGGAATAACTAAAGGATTGCTATCAGACAAGCTGTACACAGAACCCGAAAGGCCTGCCATAGCCGACACCAAAACGGAGGAAGGTAACGTGATGTGGGGTCATTTTGATGTGCAGATAATCCTTTCTGTGGAGGGGAGAGTCTCTAGGGACTCACCAACTCTTTTCCTTACAACCCGTTACTGCTGTGGTGAGCTGCTTTCCCAAACTCTTCTGGAAGAGGAATACAAATTTGTTGAAGTCAGAGCTATCTCCTCTGGAAGATTCTCTTCAAAGGCGATGCCTCATTTTAGTAGCTCCTCAAGAGACTCAGGCACAGCTTGGCAATGTTCACTCTATGAGATGCCTTGGCAGCCTCGCTCACTGAGTCTGCACCAATTTGGGGACCCCAAGCTGCCTTTCTTAGTGGACTGGAACCCCCAAAGTGAGGTGAACCACAGGCTGGATTCAACAGAGACCACATAAGTAGCGAATACACTGCATCTGAGAAGAGCAACAGCTCGTTTTATTTCCTCTCTGTGTGTTCCGGAAATGGAGGGAATGGGGTGATCAGGGATGAGCAAACTGCTCCTTAGCAAGGAACCCATTCAAGGAAAATGAACTTTTTCTTAACATCAGGGACACTACATGGTGCTTCCCTTTCTGAGGGCACTAAGTGCTTCTCTGTGAAGACTTAATCTACCGCATATCGGGAGAAAGATACTGGGAATGGGAAGTTACTGCCCTGAGAATTCCCAGGGATGCAGCATACATTTCCATTAATACCAGACATAATGCTAATTAGCATGCAAACCCCAGACTCAACATTTACAAGGCCTATGTAATGAATGTAAAGTATGCTATGGGACTTGGGTGCACAAAATCTGGTCCATAGCCTATTCCCAGCCTCTCCCCAAACTCAACAGCAATGGAAACCATTTTATTTGGCATTTAAGAGTAATGCTACCCACCATGTTACTATTAATTATTATTGCTTTTACTTCCATAGCACAGATTATATCATTTAGAATTCATGCCTGGCTTTGCCTCTGCTACTGTTTTGGATCATGACACTTCCCTGCCATGTGACTTCTTTATTAAATATCTATTCAGTATCTTTTTCAGGTGTGGCGCAGTTCCAGGGGAGAGGAATGCATAGTAAACTCTTACACACCATCTCTGACCTCCTATTTCTATTGGTTGGGCACTATAGTCCAGGGGAAAATTCCAATGTTTGCCCATGGATTTAACACTCACCATATTTTAAAAGCTCCCCCCTCCACACTTTTTTCTTTGAAGATTCAATTTTTACTGATTAAAATAATTTAAAAATAATTAACTTACTGATTTGATGAAACTGTGTATTTTGTTTTCACATAAGCATGACAGGAAAAGTAGTTTCTGATATGATATATTTGGTTTTTTAAAATATTTTATTGATTTTTTTACAGAGAGGAAGGGAGAGGGATAGAGACTTAGAAACATCGATCAGCTGCCTCCTGCACGTGCCCTACTGGGGATGTGCCCGCAACCAAGGTCCATGCCTTTGACCGGAATCGAACCTGGGACCCTTCAGTCCATAAGCCAACACTCTATCCACTGAGCCAAACCAGCCAGGGCGATATATTTGTTTTATGAGTCAATTTGGCAAATGGAAAGAGCGTGAATGTTACAGGCTCAAAATCTAGTTCCTCACCCGCAAGCTGTGGCTATTAGGTCATCTATTTATGCTCCCTGAGCCTCCTTTTTCCCAACTGTAAAATGCAAACACGTTACTTAAGGGCGCTATAAAGCTATTGTTGGTGAAATGCCTTTTCCTTAACAGCTTCTTGATTATGTTCATTTTCTTTTTCCTTTTTCCTAGGAACTGAGGTTGTAGAGTTGAATACACTTCAGTTGGCCTAATGGCAAAGTAGATATGCAGCCTTCATGTTCTTGGTTTATATTAAATACTTGTGCTAATGAATATATGAAACTAATATTCCATTTTATTTCCTGATCTCTAGCCTCTCAGAAAAAAAATATGTACAACTGAATCAGATTTTAGACTTAGAAGGTTCTCCAAGTGCAGCCCACGACCGGCAGCATCAGGCATCACTTGGGAATCGGGACCACATACTCAAGCCAATGCCTTACGTTCTACGGAGGGAGAGACTGAGCTCCAGAGAACCAATCCCCAGCATGGAAGTCAAATCTCTCAACCTCAGGTGCAGTGCTTTTGTGTAGAGTTCTCTTTCCTTCCCCTTATCTCACAGTCGTGGTTACTCTGGGTTCCATCATTCCTTCCTTGCCCTATACACAGAGATATCTGTAGGCGTTATCTTACTGACCTCCACTTAACCAACTTAACAACTAACCCAAACTTCCCCTTTCCTCCAAAAGACCCAGTCTGTTGCTCATAGCACCAGTTCTGCTCAAGGCTAGCAGGCTATTTTCTAGGATGTCTGTGCTCTTTGGTGCAGTCATGATTTTATTTCAAAATAACCCGTTATTTTAGTTAAATAATCTAGTTAAGTATTAAATAAACTGGTGAGCTACAGTTACAAAAAAAAAGAGCATTGTTTCTGCAAAAACGAAGTTACGGTGACTGCTTTGGGAAGATTTACTCACAGTGACTGTGACCCATCCCCACACAAGAAGTACTGCTGAATTAGGTATTGGTAAGAAAACTGTAAATAAACAGAAAACAATTTATACAAACCTAGGATTCCATACTTAAGTCATTCCCAAACCATTACGTGTTTTCTCTATGTTAAATACATTTAATCTTCTAATCATAGGCCACACTCAAAGAATAGGTTTTTTTAAAATTTTTTTATTTCTAAAAAATTCATTTTTAGAGAGAGAGAAACACAGATTTGCATTCCACTCGTCATGCAAGCATTGGTTGATTCTTTTTAAAAAATATATATTTTTATTTATTTTTTACAGAGAGGAAGGGAGAGGGATAGAGAGTTAGAAACATCGATGAGAAAGAAGCATCAATCAGCTGCCTCCTGCACACCCCCTACTGAGGATGTGCCCACAACCAAGGTGCATGCCCTTGAGCAGAATCAAACCTGGGACCCTTCAGTCCGCAGGCTGATGCTCTATCCAGTGAGCCAAACCAGCTAGAGCAATTGGTTGATTCTTGTATGTGCCATGACTGAGGATTAAACCTACAACCTTGGAGTATCAGGACAATGTTTTATCCAACTGAGCTATCCGGCCAGGGCTAAAGAACAGTTCTTAATCCGAAACTAAAGAACGAATGAGTTATTGGAATATATGCGTACATGCTTGAAGTTAATATTAACCATATATTATATACTTTTTGAGGGTGCTTTACTTTAACTAAAGTTTTCTTTAAATGACCAAGTCTTAACTGAATACATACATCAAGGTCTCCTCTGAATGACCTTGACAATTTTAGAGATCTTTGTATACGCTGTTAAAAGCTCTTTGATGGACGCCCATTCTGCTTTATCTCCTTACTGCACAGCTTGGACCTCTGCGTAGGTTAGTTTTAATGAAAATTCATTTGTTTACAGATGTTATTGAGGGTTACTGGTTAATTAACCAGTTTCACTTGGTAGCTTTTGCTCCTGTTATTATCACCATGAGCCAAATTATCTTTTATGATAGCACTTCCTAAAGGCCCTGCCGAAGTTCCAAGTAGGGGCAGTATCATGTCTAAGTAAGTTTCAGAAATTCCCTTCTGGCGGTTCACAATGAAAACGAGTATTCTGCGGGGTTGAGGAGCTCTCGGGAAAGCAGCCTATGTGATTATATGAAATAACCTCAGTGTAACTCAGGATTTAGAGGGCACACACGCTGATGAGGCGTCCCCAATTTTCTGAGTGACTTGCCTTCTTATGTTCAAACCATAATTCTGTTTCCATAAACTCCTACTTGTAGAAACAAGAATGGGTATGAAAATTATCTGTCAGATCATATACGCCGATATTTGCTTGGGAAATGGTCAATACACAGATTTGTAAAACTACCTTTTTCTTTTCTTTTGTTTTCTTCTGAGCTACATCAGGTAGTTAATCATTACTGAATCCAAATCTACTCTCAAAGGTTAAAAGAAGTAAGCTGTAGCCAGGGGAGTGTGCAGCACTGCAGGTTAAATAACTGCGGTGCGGCCTCTGATAAACCGAGACTTAGCAAAAGGGACATGTGATTCAAAAATGAAAATGCTGAATTTTTTAAAAAAAGTTGTCAGCAAGCCCAAACTTGCTAAGGACAGTTTTGGGAATAAGTTCACCAAAGAGGGAGTTGGTTTCGGTAGTCTAGAATCATTTTCAAACTTGATTCTGCAAGACTTGAGAGTTTAACGCAGTATAAGTAACCCATTCCAGGGGCATAGGAGCTCCAGACATGAGTACTCAGCCCGGAGGTGAGAAAGTGGTAACGTGTCCCCTTTACATGAAGTCTGTCCATGGAAACTGAGCATTTATTTACCTGAGATAAGGCTGCCAGGTTATTAAAATCTCAAATGTTGAATGGCAGTTATGTAATGGGTTTCTTTTACAAACCAGACTGTGAGCTGTCATTTAATAAGCACAGCCTGAAACGCTGGTAGCTGAAGCTGGGTGCTGGGTGCTTGGGGTTGATTGTACATTCTCTCTCCTTTTGGGTATGTTTGAAAATGTCCAAACTCAAAGTTTAGAAAAAAACAGACTCATTTTCTCCTCTAAGACAAAGATCTTTCCAAATGCATGGTCCCTAAGGGAGAGAAATAACAAAGATGCTGTTCAGAACCATTAATCTAGTTTCAACAGCTTGGACAGGTCCCTCAGTTTCTCGTTAGAGTCAAACTGTAAAATAATGCAGCTTTATAAAGAAACTGTAGACGTCAGTGATAATTCCAGAAGTGCTACTTAATAAGATTGTATGCAGGGAAACATAGGCAGAGAATTCAGCAAAAGGCATGACAGCCACCTTAGGAATTGCATCTTTGTACGTTATGCCTCAAAGATTCACTCTAAAAATGACCTCCGTGCAGAATTATCTCCTAATTTAAAAATGTGTTTATTCCTAAGCCTTTAGGAAATATAGCCACCACAACAAAGGCATACATACATCTGTAGCTCTTATAACTGGCTATATTCACAGAGCTTCTTACTGAATTCTGGAAAAGGTTTTGCTAAGCTTGTGGCTTTACTATTGTGCTCTACAAGCCACTAAGTTTGAGTTTAATTGAACCAAGATAACAAGTGAATCTCAGGCTGTGGTACAGCAGAGAAAATAGTCCGAAGCCAGGTCAACTATTTCCACACACACAAAAGGGGGATGAAATGTTGGCTCCAGGTTAGAAAGGATTTTTGTGGTTTGCAACGTAATTGGTTATGGTTTTTCAAACGTAAGGAGTGAGCATGAGTCCAGACTGAGCAAGCCTCTCTGCCCAATTGATGAGAATTAGAGTTGGGTTAAGGTTGACAAAGTGAAACGTTACAAAAATATATCTATTTGTAACCTTTTGACCCACTTTACCCATTTCTTCCTCTCCATCCCCAATGTACCCCTGCGCTTCTGGCAACCACCAATTTGTTCTCTGTGTTGTTAAGCTTGTTTTTTTTTAAACAAACATTCTTAGAGACCACATATAGGACAGATCCGAAAGGATTTGTCATTCCCTAGAAGAACTGATTGCCTGTGGTCCCAGTTGGGACTGAATTTGAAGGTAGTCAGAGAAAATGTCTTATTATAGTTCCCATAAAACCAACATTTCTAATCATCATCATCATCGTCGTTGTCATAAATAAGCATTTAATCTACCAACTTTTACGCAGTTTTCCCTTGTAGAGAAGATGCCTTTGGCCAATGACACATTATTTTCCACCTTCCTGAGAAATAGCAACTCAGTCAGGCAAGTGATTTGCACAAGGCTCATAGTTTTAGGGCATCCAGTATCTCTCATTTTTCTGTATACCAATTTCTGTTTCTTAGCCTAAAAGCCAAATGCCATAGTAAATAAAAGTCACGATGCAGAGATCTCCTCATTGGCACACTTACAAGGAAACCTTTAAGACCCAGAAGCTTTGTTTCTTTTCATTTTGAAACGTCCTACTACGCATCACCTACTTCAGGGAGATTTCGCTGTTTACTGTCGTGAAACACGCCTCATATTTTGAGAGGATCCCTGGACATTCCTCATTTGTCCACATTAAGATCTAACACACCTGATTATTAATAAAGTTCAGAGGCTTGCCATCGTGACCTGCTGAGGTTGCATCTTTTGTACATTCATCCTCTTTCCTCACTTAAAGCATTCAACCTGAACCTGGTCTTCAAGGATAGTGTAGTCAGGCAACCAGCATCCTCAGATAATCCAAATTCAGGCAACCGGTGCCATCTTGTAAAGTTGCTGCCTCAGTGACAAGAGGGGGCTCTGCCCACTTAGCCCTGCTCTATATGGACAGAGAACACAGCAAGGACGTGAGAAGCTGCAGAGAGAAAAAGTCACCCCAACCCACCGCTCCTATGTACCAATCTGGTGGTAGTTATGGATCCAAAACAAAACAAAACAAAGAACAACCCAGGAAACAGAGGAGCTGATTGACAATGGCAATAGTTTGCCAAATGTCATAAACTGTCAAAAGAACCTGTATTTGGGGTTACACTTGGGGTTTTGCCCTTCTTATCCGGTTCACATTCGACCAAACGGGGCTGATGAGCGTAAAGTAGTGAGAAATACCGAGCTGGCTCATCAGTGTCACATTTGGGCAGAAAGAGAGGTTTGACACAATAACATGGGGTCCAGTGGCTAGTAGATGCTTAAGACTTTGTTCTTCTTCTCACTCCCCCTTTCCCCCCTTCCCTCCACACACACATCTGGAGCATGTTCTGTGTCCAGAAGGAGGCTTTTTGTTTGTTTAATTTATCATCACTTAGTTTGTCTTCAGCACAGGAACCGTTCGCATGTGCAGGCTTTTATTTCAAAAGGGAAAGTATTCTCTCCTCCCGATTCTGGTGCCACTCCCTACAATTCTGTAACAAGAAATTCCCCCAGCAGCTGTACTTATTTTATAAACACAAATGTACCTTCTTAATGCTATTTCTCAAGGCAAAGGGTTTAAAAATACTTGTTAAATATTTGTTTATTTCTGTGAATAATTTCAGAGTTTTTCACAGCTAGGTTTAGGGCATATAACAAACCCTGTGAGTGTGTGAGAGAAATAGAAATGACCCCAGCAGATGGCATGGTCAGAAGCAAAGGGTCTGCAAATGCAAGGAAGAGAACAAACGCAAGTGGCGAAGTCTGAATGGCTATAATCGCACCACATCTACAGTAGAATGAAGAAGGGCATTCTGTTAAGAAATACAGGGGCAGAGTCTTAACTTCCATAAGCATGCCACACAGAATGGGGGTTTGGAAGATGGGCTGCTACCAGACAATATGCCACACACAGTTCCAGCAGAAAAACAATATTGACAAATCTCTTTCTCTCCGCTTCCTACTTTATTCAATAGACGAGGTAACCACAGCAGCTGCTGCACCTGGCTGGAGCCTGGGATGCGGAAACTATGGATCATGAGCCTCTCGGGCACATGGCCACTAAAACGCTGGTGCAACAGCCAGGCGACAGCTCCAGCGGGAGCAGCAGACACACAGGCTGGCACCGTGAAACAGGGCAGGGCTTCCAGGACAATATGCAAAGCCATTTTTTGGTGGCCTGATGTGGTTTCCCCCATCGCAGCTCCTTTACAGCTCCAGCCACTACTGCAAAGCAAGATGAGTGCACCTCTGACATTGCCTCCTCCTTCCTCTGGACCCTCAGGCATTTCCTGCTGCCCCAGCCTAACAACCACCTGGGGGCCCAGCACATTCAGGCTGCTCCCTGGCTCCTTGTCAGCCCTTCTTAGAATCGTGGTGAAGAACTGTGATACTTAATTGTCTCTAATGCATCAAAATTACCTACTCCGACAATCTTAGTTCCAAACATAATGCCTCCTGCCATTATACAGGTGCTTTCTGATTACTCTCCTAATTTACCTCGAAAATGTTAAGGGACTCTTTAATCAAATTAATGTGAACAAAATTAAAAGGACCATAATGCAGTGGAAAATATACTGGACCAGCAAGAGTCTATGGGAAGCTGCAAATCTTATTGTGCTTCATTTTATATTTTTCCATCTCTAAAGTCAAAGAGATGGAGGGGGACAGGGAGGATGGAGAGATAGAGAAAAGAGAGAGAAGAAAGGATGGGAAGGGAAGGGAAAGGAAG